>CM038722.1:17562106-17687106 GCA_021613375.1 Megaleporinus macrocephalus
CCAAGTTATTTTGAAGCATTTTTATTGGTCCATTCAACATGATTTTTTCACACAGTGTAAATGGCACCTGTTGTGTTTAAATAATGTAAAAAATTAAAAATCTACAAAAATGGAGATACATGTTTTTCATTGGACAGCGACGATATGTAGATTATATTTCATTGAAATATATACACGGCTCAAAAAAATAAAGTTAACACTTAAACAACACTATATAACTCCAAGTAAATCAAACTTCTGTGACATCAAATTGTCCAAGCAACACTGATTGACAATCAGTTTCACATGCTGTTGCGCAAATGGAATAGACAACAGGTGGAAATATTGGTAATTAGTAAGACACACTAAATAAAGGAGTGGTCCTGCAGGTGGGGACCAAAGACCACACTTTTTTCACATTTGCACAGCATCATGACTTTTTGGAAACATTCACATTATAAATAATTATTTTAGAAAATGTATTTACTTGTTTTTTTCAATATTGTAATTGAGGCTCAGGCAAATACATATAATAATAATAATAATAATAAGAAGAAGAAGAAGAAGAAGAAGAAGAAGCAATCTCTAAGAATTGAAAATTTACAGCTTTTGAACATTAATCATGTTTATTACAGTAAAATATAAAAATAAAAATAGTTCAGCTCCACTGACAGTGAGCGTGTTATTCAGTACTGCAGTTCTGCTCAGTCCTGGTGGAGAAGCTCCTCTGCATTGCATGTTGTACTGTTTTCCTGCTCTCTCAGTTCACTTCAGGAAGAGCTTCTTCATCACTTCATCACATACTGTGAGCAGAAAAAACACCTCCAGAAGCAGCACTGAGAATGTCTATCTAACCCACACCAACAGAAATAGAGATGACTTCACAGCGCCGCCATGTGGACCACAAAGACAATGCATTTTAATAATCTACCAATTAACTTAATACACAATAAAAAAAGAAATATTTTATTCATCAATGCTCTTTTTGAAGCCAACATATGACATTGTATTGACTTTTATCATATATTATTATTACATTAATGTTTTCCACAAAGTATAAACACTATTACGAAAATCTTTATATCACTTAATGGTTCAGTGAAGACATTAACAAGTAAAGATAATTTAATCCTCTCGTCCAAAATGAAGACAGAAAAGGAAAACGTTTATTTCTATAAAAGGACATCTCAATGTGAATATCTTAGTGAAGAGTTTAGACAACCTGACAGACACATTTGTTTAACTTTTTAAACCTAATCCTTCAGAGTAAGCATTTAGATAAAGAGAGGTATGAAATGATATTTGACATTTAGATATACAATCATATAGAACAACTAGAAGACACTGCAATTATTGTCTTTAACTGAAAATCAGAACTTTGTTACTTTTCTACTTAATAAGTACTGTTTCTACACAGTTTCTCTAATTTCTCAATATTGTAAATTTTAACAGTGTGGACAGTGGGAAACTAAAAATGTGATAATAGTGTCCAATTAATTTACAATGAGACATTTTACTAGTCCATTAATGTAAAGTGGAGCACCCACACATTCATTTAAAGTACTGTATATTCAAAATATTAGCAAATACAAAATAAACATAAACATAAAATAATGTTTAGAAGTAAATGTAATAAAATTACATCCTTAACAGTTTATTTGGACTCTGTATTTAGTATGGGAACATTAAATATAAAACAAATATTTTAAACATATTTTTGAATTCATTCAAGTTTATTTTACAATGATGTTGCCACAAAGCAGCTTTACAGAAGTTCTGAAAACAGACAGTTACAACATATGTCCCCAGTGAGCAAGCCAGCGGCGACAGTGACAAGAAAAAACTCCCTCAGGACTGGAGGAAGAAACCTTGGAGGAACCAAGACTCACAAGGGGAGACCCATCCTCCTCTGGTCAAACAGTATTTACAGTTAATAAACTAAATACCAAAGAAAAGAGTCCTCTGTTTGAAATCTGGATAGCAAAGCTTTAGAAGCTGCACATGTAGAGGCAGTCTCTGACTGAGGCAGTCTCTCACTGAGTCTTTATGTAAAGTGGGCGTGAGCTGAAACAGTCCCATCCTATCTCAATGGTGGAGCATCTAAATGGTACAGTGATGTAACTGAGGGTGTAGCAGTTGACAGAAATGGACAGAAGAGCTGGCTGGTGATGGGTGAAGAGGAGGCCCTGATGGTCAGTCCTCCAACAGCGTTCAACAGACGGGAGGACAGTGATTATCTCAGGAAGAGGAAAGAGAGAAAGTTAGTTCGACTCAGGAGTACGACTGTAGAGAATATGAAAGTAAACAGATAACAGAGTGTGGCTGGTGACTCCGGCAGATCTAACTACAACAGCCTAAACTAAAAGGAGAGAACCAGAAGCTAACATAGACATGAGACCACCCTGAGACACTGGCATCCCCCCCACTCCACCGCCAACAAACAAACAGCACCAACATCTCAGTTCTGAACTAACTGAAGTTTATTCAGGTTCCTGCTGGAGCATCCTGACAGTAATGCATTACAGTAATCTAGCCTTGAGGTTCTAGAGACATGCACTAACTTTTCAGAATCAAACACAGATAACACATTTCTTAACTTTGAAATGTTTTGCAGGTGAAGAAACTCTGTTCTTGTAATATTACCTATGTGTTGGTTAAACCTCAGATCTGAGTCAATTGTCACACCAAGAGTTTTGGCTGCTGAACCAGGAACTACAGAGAAGTCAGCAAGATTTAACATTAAATCTGAACATTTAATCCAAGCAGTCTTAGGACCGAGAAGGAGAACTTCTGTTTTATCAGGGTTCAAAAGAAGGAAGTTCTGCAGCATCCAGTGTCTTTATTATAGCACTTTATTAGTTAAACTAAATATAATTTATATTCTAGAAACAAACATATTTTCTTAACTCTAGATTACTTGCCCTTCTTCAGAGTGTGAACTAAGATGAAGAGGGGCTAGAATATGAAGAAGAAATGGGAAGACACTTCATTAGTTTACCTAAAACCAGACCGAACTATAGTTTGTGTACTGAATATGTAAGTATTAGAGAAAAAAATGTACTTAACTTTTGATTTCTTTTCCTTCTTCGGAATTTGATCTCAGAAAAAAGAGGGAACCTACAAGAAGAGGAAAAGGGGAAGGCAACTAAAAGGGGAAAATAGGAAAAAAAAGACACTTGAATAGTTTACTTAAAACCCGAACTAACCATAGTTTGTGTACTGAAGTATTAGATTTAAAAAAATTACTTAACTTTTGATTTCTTGTTTTTCTTCGGAGTTTGATCTCAAAAACAACAGGGAACCAACAAGAAGATGAAAAGAGGAAGCCAATAAAAAGGGGAAAACAAAAAAAGAGGAAGACACTTGAATAGTTTACCTAAATTCAGAAGTGTATACACTTTGTGTACTGAATATGTAAGTTTAAAAAAAAAATTGACTCAAAAAGAGGAAGACACTTGAATAGTTTACCTAAAATCAGAAATGTATATACTTTGTATACTGAATATGTAAGTATTACAGAAAAAGAATTTACTCAACTTTTGATTTCTTGTTCTTCTTCGGAGTTTGAACTCAGAAAAAAAGAGGGAACCAACAAGAAAAGGAAAAGAGGAAGCCAACTAAAAGGGGAAAAGAGGAAAAAAGGAAAACACTTGAATATTTCATCTAAAATCAGAACTATATATATATGTTGTGTACTGAATACATAAGTTTTCTAAAAAATAAATTTACTTAACTTTTGGTTTCTTGTCCCACTTTTGATCTCAAATACAACAGGCAACCAACAAAAAGAAGAAAAGAGGAAGCCAACGAAAAGGGGAAAACAGGAAAAGAGGAAGACACTTGAATAGTTTACCTAAAATCAGAACTATATCATTATTTATATACTGAATATGTAAGTATTACAGAAAAAAATGTACTTAACTTTTGATTTCTTGTCCTTCTTCGGAGTTTGAACTCAGAAAAAAAGAGGGAACCAACTAAAAGGGGAAAACAGGAAAAGAGGAAGACACTTGAATAGTTTACCTAAAATCAGAACTAACTATAGTTTGTGAACTGAATATGTAAGTTTTCTAGAATAAAAATGTACTCAACTTTTGATTTCTTGTCCTTCTTCGGAGTTTGCACTTAGAAAAAAGAGGGAACCAACAAGAAGAGGAAAAGAGGAAGCCAACTAAAAGGGGAAAAGAGGAAGACACTTGAATAGTTTACCTAAAATCAGAAGTGTATATACTTTGTGTACTGAATATGTAAGTTGTTTAGAAAAAAAATGTACTTAACTTTTGATTTCTTGTCCTTCTTCGGAGTTTGAACTCAGAAAAAAAGAGGGAACCAACAAGAAGAGTAAAAGAGGAAGCAACTAAAAGGCGAAAACAGGAAAAGAAGGAGAGAATTAATTAGTTTACCTAAAACCAGAACTAACTATAGTTTGTGTACTAAATATGTAAGTTTTCTAGAAAAAAAGTATTTACTTAACCTTTGTAAATACTTTCTTCGGAGTTTGAACTTAGAAAAAAGACGGAACCAACAAGAAGAGGAAAAGAGGAAGACACTTGAATAGTTTACCTAAATCGAGAACTAACTATAGTTTGTGTACTGAATATGTAAGTATTAGATTAAAAAATTATACTTAACTTTTGATTTCTTGTCCTTCTTCGGAGTTTGAACTCAGAAAAAAGAGGGAACCAACAAGAAGAGGAAAAGAGGAAGCCAACTAAAAGGGGAAAAGAAGAAAAGAGGAAGACACTTGAATAGTTTACCTAAATTCAGAAGTGTATACACTTTGTGTACTGAATATGTAAGTTTTTTTTTTTTTAAATTGACTTAACTTTTGATTTCTTGTCCTTCTTTGGAGTTTGAACTCAGAATAAAGAGGGAACCAACAAGAAGAGGAAAAGAGGAAGCCAACTAAAAGGGGAAAAGAGGAAGACACTTGAATAGTTTACCTAAAATCAGAACTAACTATAGTTTGTGTACTGAATATGTAAGTTTTCTAGAAATAAAATGTACTTAACTTTTGATTTCTTGTCCTTCTTCGGAGTTTGATCTCAAATACAACAGGGAACTAACAAGAAGAGGAAAAGAGGAAGCCAACTAAAAGGGGAAAAGAAGAAAAGAGGAAGACACTTGAATAGTTTACCTAAAATCAGAACTAACTATAGTTTGTGAACTGAATATGTAAGTTTTCTAGAATAAAAATGTACCAGAAAAAAGCGGGAACCAACAAGAAGAGGAAAAGAGGAAGCCGACTAAAAGGGGAAAACAGGAAAAGAGGAAGACACTTGAATAGTTTACCTAAAATCAGAACTATATCATTATTTATATACTGAATATGTAAGTATTACAGAAAAAAATGTACTTAACTTTTGATTTCTTGTCCTTCTTCGGAGTTTGAACTTAGAAAAAAGAGGGAACCAACAAGAAGAAGAAAAGAGGAAGACACTTGAATAGTTTACCTAAAATCAGAAGTGTATACAGTTTGTGTACTAAATATGTAAGCTTTACAGAAAAAGAATTTACTTAACTTTTGATTTCTTGTCCTTCTTCGGAGTTTGAACTCAGAAAAAAGAGGAAACCAACAAGAAGAGTAAAAGAGGAAGCCAACTAAAAGGCGAAAACAGGAAAAGAAGGAGAGAATTAATTAGTTTACCTAAAACCAGAACTAACTATAGTTTGTGTACTAAATATGTAAGTTTTCTAGAAAAAAAGTATTTACTTAACCTTTGTAAATACTTTCTTCGGAGTTTGAACTTAGAAAAAAGACGGAACCAACAAGAAGAGGAAAAGAGGAAGCCAACTAAAAGGGGAAAAGAAGAAAAGAGGAAGACACTTGAATAGTTTACCTAAAATCAGAACTAACTATAGTTTGTGTACTGAATATGTAAGTTTTCTAGAAATAAAATGTACTTAACTTTTGATTTCTTGTCCTTCTTCGGAGTTTGAACTCAGAAAAAAGAGGGAACCAACAAGAAGAGGAAAAGAGGAAGCCAACTAAAAGGGGAAAAGAAGAAAAGAGGAAGACACTTGAATAGTTTACCTAAATTCAGAACTAACTATAGTTTGTGTACTGAATATGTAAGTTTTCTAGAAATAAAATGTACTTAACTTTTGATTTCTTGTCCTTCTTCGGAGTTTGAACTCAGAAAAAAGAGGGAACCAACTAAAATGGGAAAACGGGAAAAGAGGAAGACACTTGAATAGTTTACCTAAAATCAGAACTAACTATAGTTTGTGTACTGAATATGTAAGTTTTCTAGAAATAAAATGTACTTAACTTTTGATTTCTTGTCCTTCTTCGGAGTTTGATCTCAAATACAACAGGGAACTAATAAGAAGAGGAAAAGAGGAAGCCAACTAAAAAGGGGAAAAGAAGAAAAGAGGAAGACACTTGAATAGTTTACCTAAAAATCAGAACTAACTATAGTTTGTGAACTGAATATGTAAGTTTTCTAGAATAAAAATGTACCAGAAAAAAGCGGGAACCAACAAGAAGAGGAAAAGAGGAAGCCGACTAAAAGGGGAGAACAGGAAAAAAGGAAAACACTTGAATAGTTTATCTAAAATCAAAACTATATATACTTTGTGTACTGAATATATAATTATTCTAGAAAATAAATTTACTTAACTTTTGATTTCTTGTCCTTCTTCAGAGTTTGAACTCAGAAAAAAGAGGAAGCCAACTAAAAGGGGAAAAGAGGAAGACACTTAAATATTTTACCTAAAATCAGAACTAACCATAGTTTGTGTACTGAATATGTAAGTATTACAGAAAAAGACTTTACTCAACTTTTGATTTCTTGTCCTTCTTCGGAGTTTGAACTCAGAAAAAAGAGGGAACCAACTAAAAGGGGAAAAGAGGAAAAGAGGAAGACACTTGAATAGTTTATCTAAAATCAGAACTATATATATTTTGTGTACTGAATATGTAAGTTTTCTAGAAAAAAAAGAATTTCCTTAACTTTTGATTTCTTGTACTTCTTTGGGGTTTGAAGCCAACTAAAACAGGAAAAGGGGAAAACCTTATAAGCACACTTCCTATTACAAACGCACCCTACACAACACACACACACACTACACAACACACACACCCTACACAACATATATACGTTACACAACATACACCCTCACTACAGATACACTACACACAAAACTTACACAACACACACTACACACACACCACACACACCCAACACAACACACACCCTCTTTACACATACACAACACACACAAACACAATGTATACAACACTCATCTTCACTACACACAACACACTGATTACAAAACACCTTCACAACATACAGACAGCACACACACACACACACTACACACACCGTACACAACATACACACTTTACACAAGACACACCCTACACAATACACACCCTCACTACAGATGCACAACACACAACCCTTACACAACACACACACCCTACACAACACCCAAAAGCTACACAACACACACCCTCACAACACATACACAACAGACACACTACACACACACACAATGTGTAGAACACTCATTCTCACTATGCACAACACACTATACAATACACACCTTCACTACACACACACTACACACAACACACTGATTACAAAACACACCTTCACTACACACACACACACACACACAACGGTTACAAAACACCCCTTCACTACACACAGACACCACACACTAATTACAAAACACACCTTCACTACACACAGACACCACACACACACTAATTACAAAACACACCTTCACTACACACACACAACGGTTACAAAACACCCCTTCACTACACACAGACACCACACACTGATTACAAAACACACCTTCACTACACACAGACACCACACACTGATTACAAAACACACCTTCGCTACACACAGACACCACACACTAATTACAAAACACACCTTCACTACACAGACACCACACACTGATTACAAAACACACCTTCACTACAAACAGACACCACACACTAATTACAAAACACACCTTCACTACACACAGACACCACACACACTAATTACAAAACACACCTTCACTACACACACACAACGGTTACAAAACACCCCTTCACTACACACAGACACCACAAACTGATTACAAAACACACCTTCACTACACACAGACACCACACACACTGATTACAAAACACACCTTCACTACACACAGACACCACACACTAATTACAAAACACACCTTCACTACACACAGACACCACACACTAATTACAAAACACACCTTCACTACACACAGACACCACACACACTAATTGCCCGTTGACAAAGTTTAACAGCTTCATAATCAGCTCAGTCACATCTTCACAGGTTTTTAAGTACATGTTGATAGAGAGATCTTCTAAATATGAATATTACTCTGTTCATTATGATATTTTAACACTGAGACATACACATTTTCAGCTCAGTGATAAACAAACTGAGCAGAAAGTACAGATGTTAGCATTGTTAGCATAAGAGCTGTACAGGATTACAGACAGTTCCAGTTCCGTTAGTTCAGGTTAATCAGTCTGAAATATAATCTAAGAGTTAATCTGAGAGTGAAGATGAACAGAGGAGACGATCTGATGATGAAACATTTCCTGATTGAGAGAAACGGACTACAGCGGTTTAGCTGATAGCTAAATTTCACACAGCTGGTGAGAACTTTCTAAAGTTTCTGTCTGACTGACCTGCTGCTGCTCTCTGGCTGAACGAGTGATTTCTCTGCACCTGTCAGCTCCACTCTCCTCTCTCTCCTCCCGTTCTCCTCGTAGTGACCTCCTCTAAACACATTCTTACATCATAACAGCTCGAGGAGCCACAACAACTGACAGCTCGTTCTGCTGTACGTCACCGTTTTTGGCTTTCTACTGTTGATTAGTCTCATTAGTCACTTCAGATCAACAATAATAAAATAATTAAAAAATTTAAAAAGTCTCAGCATGTTATTAGGCTCATATATATTTCAGTGTTTGATTATAAACACAGGACTCACTGAAAGTAATTGAATAAAAAAAAACAGGACACATAAATCTTGAAACTTGGGCTGTAGAATGAAATAAGGCTACAACCTGATTAGTATTGCACTTCATTTTAATACATAAATGTATATATATTTTTGGTAAATAACAGCAGAGTGCTGTAACGCGGTTTTTTCTCTCTCTGTTTCGTTCATACTTTTTTCTCCTCTTCTTTCGCGCCCTTCTGTCTATCTTTCGCCTCATAGGTGGACCAGAGTGTCATTCTTCGTCCCTCGTCTCTTGCTGGCCAATCAGAGGGCACGTTTGGACCAATACAAGGGCGGGACTTGCGTAGCAGGCTTCAGGCTCGCTTGTTTGGATGTGTTTGTGGAGCTGCGTGTTTACAAAACGCTGTTCTGTTTTGTTAACGTGTTTGTCTCACAGATTAGACCCTGTGTTATTGTCTTGATAGTTTGTGTGTGACTTGTATTGCTGTTGTATCAGTAATTGTGGAGCACTTCCACTTCCACACGTACATTATATTACCAAAAGTATTCACTCACTAATACAAATCACTGTATGCAGTTACTTCCATGGCCACGGGTGTATAAAACCAAGCATGTGAGCAAGACTGCTTCTACAAACATTAGTAAAAGAATGGGACGCTCTCAGGAGCATGGTACTGTGATAGGATGCCACCTGTCCAGTCGTGAAATTTCCTCAACACCAAATATTCCACAACTGCTACAGCCTTCATGTGGCCTTTAGATTAGCTCAAAAACAGAGCGTAGAGAGCTTCATGGAATGGGTTTCCATGGCCGAGCAGTTGCATCCAAGTCTTACATCACCAAGCACAATGCAAAGCGTCGGATGCAGTGGTGTAAAGCACATTGCCACTGGACTAAGGAAAAGTGGAGACAGGTTCTCTGGAGTGACCAATCACGCTTCTCCCTCTGGCAATCTGATGGATAAGTCTGGGTTTGGTGGTTGCCAGGGGAACGGTTCTTGTCTGACTGCATTGTGCCAAGTGTAAAGTTTGGTGGAGGGGGGAATTATGGTATGGTGTGTTTTTCAGGAGTTAGGCTCGACCGCTTAGTTCCAGTGAAAGGAACTCTTACTGAGTCAGCAGACGAAGAGATTTTGGACAATTTCATGCTCCCAACTTTCTGGGAACAATTTGGGGACGGCTGCTTCCTGTTCACAACAGTGCACAAAACAAGGTCCATAGAGACATGGATAAGCGAGTTTGCTGTGGAAGAACTTGACTGGCCTGCAAAGAGTCCTGACCTCAACCTGATAGAACACCTTTGGGATGAATTAGAGCGAAAATACGAGCCAGGCCTTCTCGTGTAAGCGCTTCTGGATGAACAGTCAAACATTCCCATAAACACACTCCTAAACCGTGTGGAGAGGCTTCCCAAAAGAGTTGAAGCTATTAAGTTTCAAGTTTATTTGTCATTTGCACATCATGTCAGATCTGACTAATGCATTGCAATGCTTGGGGTGAGGCTCAGATACAACTCTACAGTAGGGCAGCATTATATATGTAAAACAGTGCAAACATACAATAAATTTGCAATATTAAAGTAAAAATAAGCTAGAAAATATACATTTAGTAATAACTGAAATATATAAAGGACTATACAAAACATACACAAGATATATACATAAGATAGATACAGGAGGACATATGTAGAAACTTTTGCATAGTCAGGTTACCTAAGAAAATATATATGTTTAAAGTGACTAAGTGATATTGTCCAAAGCAGCGATATCAGAATAAATAATATAATAGTATAATATAATATAATATAATATGATGATGAGCGAGTACTTTTGTAAATATAGTGTAGGCAGTCTGACTGTCAGGATATACTAGTTGTGGATACCTCCTCCTGTATTGTCAGTATAGATTATCTTAGAGTAGCATTATATGATTTTATTAAATAAGATACTAAAATATAAGCTAGTGTAGTTCCTTTTGTCATTTTATTTCGTTTCATTTCTTTTTTTATTTGTGTTCCTCGTATGATAATGTGTATTGGTGTGGATGTGTTGGAAATATCTTTATCTGTACTTTCTAGTTTTCTCACTGGTTGACCATCTTAACCCACTCACACCGCACATGTTATTGTTCCCACACTCTCCTCTAGACTGTAGCCTATTGTGGGAGTGCAACAACTGTGTCTGCAGGATTGATGTTGTTTGATTTCATTACATTGGAAAAAGTATTTTCTCTTTTCACTGGTATATGGAAGAGCATAGATATTTAGTGGTTTTCAGTGGGTTTTTTTTTATTCTGACCAGCCCACCAATGAAATGTGGTTGGGTGTTAAGCTTCTGTATAGGCTGATCAGGTTCTTCCAGACTAGACACTGAATCATTTTTATGGTTCTGTCATTGTTTACAGGGAGGTTGTCGTGCTTAAAGAGGAAAGACTCTTTAGAATAGTGCTGTATGCTGTAGTGTTCCCTTCACCAGAACGAGGGGATCCAGCTCAAACCATGAAAAACAGACCCAGACTTTACAGGAGAGAATAAAAACATTCTTTAGTTTTAATGTAAGTCAATGGAACCAAATCTATTTTCCAAGCTATTTTAAAACATTTTATTGGTCCATTCAACATGATTTTTTCACACAGTGTAAACGGCAGCTGTTGTGTTTAAAGAATGTAAAAAAATAAAATTTTACAAAAGTGTTTCTCATTGGACAGCGACGATATGTAGATTATATTCCATTGAAATATATACACTGCTCAAAAAAATAAAGTTAACACTTAAACAACACTATATAACTCCAAGTAAATCAAACTTCTGTGACATCAAATTGTCCAAGCAACACTGATTGACAATCAGTTTCACATGCTGTTGCGCAAATGGAATAGACAACAGGTGGAAATTATTGGTAATTAGTAAGACACACTAAATAAAGGAGTGGTCCTGCAGGTGGGGACCAAAGACCACACTTTTTTCACATTTTGCACAGCATCATGACTTTTTGGAAACATTCACATTATAAATAATTATTTTAGAAAATGTATTTACTTGTTTTTTTCAATATTGTAATTGAGGCTCAGGCAAATACATATAATAATAATAATAATAAGAAGAAGAAGAAGAAGAAGAAGAAGCAAGCTCTAAGAATTGAAAATTTACAGCTTTTGAACATTAATCATGTTTATTACAGTAAAATATAAAAATAAAAATAGTTCAGCTCCACTGACAGTGAGCGTGTTATTCAGTACTGCAGTTCTGCTCAGTCCTGGTGGAGAAGCTCCTCTGCATTGCATGTTGTACTGTTTTCCTGCTCTCTCAGTTCACTTCAGGAAGAGCTTCTTCATCACTTCATTAGTTCATCACATACTGTGAGCAGAAAAAACACCTCCAGAAGCAGCACTGAGAATGTCTATCTAACCCACACCAACAGAAATAGAGATGACTTCACAGCGCCGCCATGTGGACCACAAAGACAATGCATTTTAATAATCTACCAATTAACTTAATACACAATAAAAAAAGAAATATTTTATTCATCAATGCTCTTTTTGAAGCCAACATATGACATTGTATTGACTTTTATCATATATTATTATTACATTAATGTTTCCACAAAGTATAAACACTATTACGAAAATCTTTATATCACTTAATGGTTCAGTGAAGACATTAACAAGTAAAGATAATTTAATCCTCTCGTCCAAAATGAAGACAGAAAAAGGAAAACGTTTATTTCTATAAAAGGACATCTCAATGTGAATATCTTAGTGAAGAGTTTAGACAACCTGACAGACACATTTGTTTAACTTTTTAAACCTAATCCTTCAGAGTAAGCATTTAGATAAAGAGAGAGGTATGAAATGATATTTGACATTTAGATATACAATCATATAGAACAACTAGAAGACACTGCAATTATTGTCTTTAACTGAAAATCAGAACTTTGTTACTTTTCTACTTAATAAGTACTGTTTCTACACAGTTTCTCTAATTTCTCAATATTGTAAATTTTAACAGTGTGGACAGTGGGAAACTAAAAATGTGATAATAGTGTCCAATTAATTTACAATGAGACATTTTACTAGTCATTAATGTAAAGTGGAGCACCCACACATTCATTTAAAGTACTGTATATTCAAAATATTAGCAAATATAAAATAAACATAAAACATAAAATAATGTCAAGAAGTAAATGTAATAAAATTACAACTTTAATAGTTTGTTTGGACTCTGTATTTAGTATGGGAACATTAAATACAAAACAAATATTTTAAACATATTTTGAATTCAATTCAAGTTTATTTTACATGGTATGTTGCCACAAAGCAGCTTTACAGAAGTCCTGAAAACAGACAGTTACAACATATGTCCCCAGTGAGCAAGCCAGAGGCGACAGTGGCAAGAAAAACTCCCTCAGACTGGAGGAAGAAACCTTGGGAGGAACCAAGACTCACAAGGGGAGACCCATCCTCCTCTGGTCAAACAGTATTTACAGTTAATAAACTAAATACCAAAGAAAAGAGTCTCTGTTTGAAATCTGGATAGCAAAGCTTTAGAAGCTGCACATGTAGAGGCAGTCTCTGACTGAGGCAGTCTCTCACTGAGTCTTTATGTAAAGTGGGCGTGAGCTGAAACAGTCCCATCCTATCTCAATGGTGGAGCATCTAAATGGTACAGTGATGTAACTGAGGGTGTAGCAGTTGACAGAAATGGACAGAAGAGCTGGCTGGTGATGGGTGAGGAGGAGGCCCTGATGGTCAGTCCTCCAACAGCGTTCAACAGACGGGAGGACAGTGATTATCTCAGGAAGAGGAAAGAGAGAAAGTTAGTTCGACTCAGGAGTACGACTGTAGAGAATATGAAAGTAAACAGATAACAGAGTGTGGCTGGTGACTCCGGCAGATCTAACTACAACAGCCTAAACTAAAAGGAGAGAACCAGAAGCTAACATAGACATGAGACCACCCTGAGACACTGGCATCCCCCCACTCCACCGCCAACAAACAAACAGCACCAACATCTCAGTTCTGAACTAACTGAAGTTTATTCAGGTTCCTGCTGGAGCATCCTGACAGTAATGCATTACAGTAATCTAGCCTTGAGGTTCTAAAGACATGCATTAACTTTTCAGAATCAAACACAGATAACACATTTCTTAACTTTGAAATGTTTCGCAGGTGAAGAAACTCTGTTCTTGTAATATTACCTATGTGTTGGTTAAACCTCAGATCTGAGTCAATTGTCACACCAAGAGTTTTGGCTGCTGAACCAGGAACTACAGAGAAGTCAGCAAGATTTAACATTAAATCTGAACATTTAATCCAAGCAGTCTTAGGACCGAGAAGGAGAACTTCTGTTTTATCAGGGTTCAAAAGAAGGAAGTTCTGCAGCATCCAGTGTCTTTATTATAGCACTTTATTAGTTAAACTAAAATCAAAACTAAATATAATTTATATTCTAGAAACAAACATATTTTCTTAACTCTAGATTACTTGCCCTTCTTCAGAGTGTGAACTAAGATGAAGAGGGGCTAGAATATGAAGAAGAAATGGGAAGACACCTCATTAGTTTACCTAAAACCAGACCTAACTATAGTTTGTGTACTGAATATGTAAGTATTAGAGAAAAAAATGTACTTAACTTTTGATTTCTTTTCCTTCTTCGGAATTTGATCTCAGAAAAAAGAGGGAACCTACAAGAAGAGGAAAAGGGGAAGGCAACTAAAAGGGGGAAAATAGGAAAAAAAAGACACTTGAATAGTTTACTTAAAACCCGAACTAACCATAGTTTGTGTACTGAAGTATTAGATTTAAAAAAATTACTTAACTTTTGATTTCTTGTTTTTCTTCGGAGTTTGATCTCAAAAACAACAGGGAACCAACAAGAAGATGAAAAGAGGAAGCCAACTAAAAGGGGAAAACAGGAAAAGAGGAAGATACTTGAATAGTTTACCTAAATTCAGAAGTGTATACACTTTGTGTAAAGAATATGTAAGTTTAAAAAAAAAATTGACTCAAAAAGAGGAAGACACTTGAATAGTTTACCTAAAATCAGAAATGTATATACTTTGTATACTGAATATGTAAGTATTACAGAAAAAGAATTTACTCAACTTTTGATTTCTTGTTCTTCTTCGGAGTTTGAACTCAGAAAAAAAGAGGGAACCAACAAGAAAAGGAAAAGAGGAAGCCAACTAAAAGGGGAAAAGAGGAAAAAAGGAAAACACTTGAATATTTCATCTAAAATCAGAACTATATATATATATGTTGTGTACTGAATACATAAGTTTTCTAAAAAATAAATTTACTTAACTTTTGGTTTCTTGTCCCACTTTTGATCTCAAGTACAACAGGCAACCAACAAAAAGAAGAAAAGAGGAAGCCAACGAAAGGGGGGAAAACAGGAAAAGAGGAAGACACTTGAATAGTTTACCTAAAATCAGAACTATATCATTATTTATATACTGAATATGTAAGTATTACAGAAAAAAATGTACTTAACTTTTGATTTCTTGTCCTTCTTCGGAGTTTGAACTCAGAAAAAAGAGGGAACCAACAAGAAGAGGAAAAGAGGAAGCCGACTAAAAGGGGAGAACAGGAAAAAAGGAAAACACTTGAATAGTTTATCTAAAATCAAAACTATATATATACTTTGTGTAGTGAATATATAAGTGTTCTAGAAAATACATTTACTTAACTTTTGATTTCTTGTGTTTCTTTGGAGTTTGAACTCAGAAAAAAGAGGGACCCAACTAAAAGGGGAAAACAGGAAAAGAGGAAGACACTTGAATAGTTTACCTAAAATCAGAACTAACTATAGTTTGTGAACTGAATATGTAAGTTTTCTAGAATAAAAATGTACTCAACTTTTGATTTCTTGTCCTTCTTCGGAGTTTGCACTTAGAAAAAAGAGGGAACCAACAAGAAGAGGAAAAGAGGAAGCCAACTAAAAGGGGAAAAGAAGAAAAGAGGAAGACACTTGAATAGTTTACCTAAAATCAGAAGTGTATATACTTTGTGTACTGAATATGTAAGTTGTTTAGAAAAAAAATGTACTTAACTTTTGATTTCTTGTCCTTCTTCGGAGTTTGAACTCAGAAAAAAAGAGGGAACCAACAAGAAGAGTAAAAGAGGAAGCCAACTAAAAGGCGGAAAACAGGAAAAGAAGGAGAGAATTAATTAGTTTACCTAAAACCAGAACTAACTATAGTTTGTGTACTAAATATGTAAGTTTTCTAGAAAAAAAGTATTTACTTAACCTTTGATTTCTTGTCTTTCTTCGGAGTTTGAACTCAGAAAAAAGAGGGAACCAACAAGAAGAGGAAAAGAGGAAGCCAACTAAAAGGGAAAAGAGGAAGACACTTGAATAGTTTACCTAAATTCAGAACTAACTATAGTTTGTGTACTGAATATGTAAGTTTTCTAGAAATAAAATGTACTTAACTTTTGATTTCTTGTCCTTCTTCGGAGTTTGAACTCAGAAAAAAGAGGGAACCAACTAAAAGGGGAAAAGAGGAAGACACTTGAATAGTTTTCCTAAAATCAGAAATATAGCTTGTGTACTGAATATGTAAGTTTTCTAGAAATAAAATGTACTTAACTTTTGATTTCTTGTCCTTCTTCGGAGTTTGATCTCAAATACAACAGGGAACTAACAAGAAGAGGAAAAGAGGAAGCCAACTAAAAGGGGAAAAGAAGAAAAGAGGAAGACACTTGAATAGTTTATCTAAAATCAGAACTAACTATAGTTTGTGAACTGAATATGTAAGTTTTCTAGAATAAAAATGTACCAGAAAAAAGCGGGAACCAACAAGAAGAGGAAAAGAGGAAGCCGACTAAAAGGGGAGAACAGGAAAAAAGGAAAACACTTGAATAGTTTATCTAAAATCAAAACTATATATATACTTTGTGTAGTGAATATATAAGTGTTCTAGAAAATACATTTACTTAACTTTTGATTTCTTGTGTTTCTTTGGAGTTTGAACTCAGAAAAAAGAGGGACCCAACTAAAAGGGGAAAACAGGAAAAGAGGAAGACACTTGAATAGTTTACCTAAAATCAGAACTAACTATAGTTTGTGAACTGAATATGTAAGTTTTCTAGAATAAAAATGTACTCAACTTTTGATTTCTTGTCCTTCTTCGGAGTTTGCACTTAGAAAAAAGAGGGAACCAACAAGAAGAGGAAAAGAGGAAGCCAACTAAAAGGGGAAAAGAAGAAAAGAGGAAGACACTTGAATAGTTTACCTAAAATCAGAAGTGTATATACTTTGTGTACTGAATATGTAAGTTGTTTAGAAAAAAAATGTACTTAACTTTTGATTTCTTGTCCTTCTTCGGAGTTTGAACTCAGAAAAAAAGAGGGAACCAACAAGAAGAGTAAAAGAGGAAGCCAACTAAAAGGCGGAAAACAGGAAAAGAAGGAGAGAATTAATTAGTTTACCTAAAACCAGAACTAACTATAGTTTGTGTACTAAATATGTAAGTTTTCTAGAAAAAAAGTATTTACTTAACCTTTGATTTCTTGTCTTTCTTCGGAGTTTGAACTTAGAAAAAAGACGGAACCAACAAGAAGAGAAAAGAGGAAGCCAACTAAAAGGGGAAAAGAGGAAGACACTTGAATAGTTTTCCTAAATTCAGAACTAACTATAGTTTGTGTACTGAATATGTAAGTTTTCTAGAAATAAAATGTACTTAACTTTTGATTTCTTGTCTTTCTTTGGAGTTTGAACTCAGAAAAAAGAGGGAACCAACAAGAAGAGGAAAAGAGGAAGCCAACTAAAAGGGAAAAGAGGAAGACACTTGAATAGTTTACCTAAATTCAGAACTAACTATAGTTTGTGTACTGAATATGTAAGTTTTCTAGAAATAAAATGTACTTAACTTTTGATTTCTTGTCTTTCTTTGGAGTTTGAACTCAGAAAAAAGAGGGAACCAACTAAAATGGGAAAACGGGAAAAGAGGAAGACACTTGAATAGTTTACCTAAAATCAAAACTAACTATAGTTTGTGTACTGAATATGTAAGTTTTCTAGAAATAAAATGTACTTAACTTTTGATTTCTTGTCCTTCTTCGGAGTTTGATCTCAAATACAACAGGGAACTAACAAGAAGAGGAAAAGAGGAAGCCAACTAAAAGGGGAAAAGAAGAAAAGAGGAAGACACTTGAATAGTTTATCTAAAATCAGAACTAACTATAGTTTGTGAACTGAATATGTAAGTTTTCTAGAATAAAAATGTACCAGAAAAAAGCGGGGAACCAACAAGAAGAGGAAAAGAGGAAGCCGACTAAAAGGGGGAGAACAGGAAAAAAGGAAAACACTTGAATAGTTTATCTAAAATCAAAACTATATATACTTTGTGTACTGAATATATAATTATTCTAGAAAATAAATTTACTTAACTTTTGATTTCTTGTCCTTCTTCAGAGTTTGAACTCAGAAAAAAGAGGAAGCCAACTAAAAGGGGAAAAGAGGAAGACACTTAAATAGTTTTCCTAAAATCAGAACTAACTATAGTTTGTGTACTGAATTTGTAAGAATTACAGGAAAAGACTTTACTCAACTTTTGATTTCTTGTTCTTCTTCAGAGTTTGAACTCAGAAAAAAGAGGGAACCAACAAGAAGAGGAAAAGAGGAAGACGACTGAAAAGGGGAAAACAGGAAAAAAGGAAAACACTTGAATAGTTTACCTAAAATCAGAACTATATATACTTTGTGTACTGAATATATACGTTTTCTAAAAAATAAATTTACTTAACTTTTGGTTTCTTGTCCCACTTTTGATCTCAAATACAACAGGGAACCAACAAGAAGATGAAAAGAGGAAGCCAACGAAAAGGGGAAAACAGGAAAAGAGGAAGACACTTGAATAGTTTATCTAAAATCAGAACTATATCATGATTTTTGTACTGAATATGTAAGTATTACAGAAAAAAATGTACTTAACTTTAGATTTCTTGTCCTTTTTCGGAGTTTGAACTCAGAAAAAAGAGGGAACCAACAAGAAGAGGAAAAGAGGAAGCCAACGAAAAGAGGAAAAGAGGAAAAGAGGAAGACACTTAAATAGTTTTCCTAAAATCAGAAGTGTATATACTTTGTGTACTAAATGTGTAAGTATTACAGAAAAAGAATTTACTTAACTTTTGAATTCTTGTCCTTCTTCGGAGTTTGAACTCAGAAAAAAGAGGGAACCAACAAGAAGTGGAAAAGAAGAAGCCACCAAAAAGGGGAAAAGAGGAAGCCAACTAAAAGGGGAAAAGAAGAAAAGAGGAAGACACTTGAATAGTTTATCTAAAATCAGAACTATATCATTATTTATATACTGAATATGCAAGTGTTACAGAAAAAAAATGTACTTAACTTTTGATTTCTTGTCCTTCTTCGGAGTTTGAACTCAGAAAAAAGAGGGAACCAACTAAAAGGGGAAAACAAGAAAAAAAGGAAGACACTTGAATAATTTACCTAAAATCAGAACTAACTATAGTTTGTGAACTGAATATGTAAGTTTTCTAGAATAAAAATGTACTTAACTTTTGATTTCTTGTCTTTCTTTGGAGTTTGAACTCAGAAAAAAGAGGGAACCAACTAAAAGGGGAAAACGGGAAAAGAGGAAGACACTTGAATAGTTTACCTAAAATCAGAACTAACTATAGTTTGTGAACTGAATATGTAAGTTTTCTAGAATAAAAATGTACCAGAAAAAAGCGGGAACCAACAAGAAGAGGAAAAGAGGAAGCCGACTAAAAGGGGGAGAACAGGAAAAAAGGAAAACACTTGAATAGTTTATCTAAAATCAAAACTATATATACTTTGTGTACTGAATATATAATTATTCTAGAAAATAAATTTACTTAACTTTTGATTTCTTGTCCTTCTTCAGAGTTTGAACTCAGAAAAAAGAGGAAGCCAACTAAAAGGGGAAAAGAGGAAGACACTTAAATAGTTTTCCTAAAATCAGAACTAACTATAGTTTGTGTACTGAATTTGTAAGTATTACAGGAAAAGACTTTACTCAACTTTTGATTTCTTGTTCTTCTTCGGAGTTTGAACTCAGAAAAAAGAGGGAACCAACAAGAAGAGGAAAAGAGGAAGCCAACTAAAAGGCGAAAACAGGAAAAGAAGGAGAGAATTAATTAGTTTACCTAAAACCAGAACTAACTATAGTTTGTGTACTGAATATGTAAGTTTTCTAGAAAAAAGTATTTACTTAACCTTTGATTTCTTGTCTTTCTTCGGAGTTTGAACTTAGAAAAAAGACGGAACCAACAAGAAGAGGAAAAGAGGAAGCCAACTAAAAGGGGAAAAGAGGAAGACACTTGAATAGTTTACCTAAATTCAGAACTAACTATAGTTTGTGTACTGAATATGTAAGTTTTCTAGAAATAAAATGTACTTAACTTTTGATTTCTTGTCTTTCTTTGGAGTTTGAACTCAGAAAAAACAGGGAACCAACTAAAAGGGGAAAACAAGAAAAAAAGGAAGACACTTGAATAATTTACCTAAAATCAGAACTAACTATAGTTTGTGAACTGAATATGTAAGTTTTCTAGAATAAAAATGTACCAGAAAAAAGCGGGAACCAACAAGAAGAGGAAAAGAGGAAGCCGACTAAAAGGGGAGAACAGGAAAAAAGGAAAACACTTGAATAGTTTATCTAAAATCAAAACTATATATACTTTGTGTACTGAATATATAATTATTCTAGAAAATAAATTTACTTAACTTTTGATTTCTTGTCCTTCTTCAGAGTTTGAACTCAGAAAAAAGAGGAAGCCAACTAAAAGGGGAAAAGAGGAAGACACTTAAATATTTTACCTAAAATCAGAACTAACTATAGTTTGTGTACTGAATTTGTAAGTATTACAGAAAAAGAATTTACTCAACTTTTGATTTCTTGTTCTTCTTCGGAGTTTGAACTCAGAAAAAAGAGGGAACCAACAAGAAGTGGAAAAGAAGAAGCCACCAAAAAGGGGAAAAGAGGAAGACACTTAAATATTTTACCTAAAATCAGAACTAACCATAGTTTGTGTACTGAATATGTAAGTATTACAGAAAAAGAATTTACTCAACTTTTGATTTCTTGTCCTTCTTCGGAGTTTGAACTCAGAAAAAAGAGGGAACCAACTAAAAGGGGAAAAGAGGAAAAGAGGAAGACACTTGAATAGTTTATCTAAAATCAGAACTATATATATTTTGTGTACTGAATATGTAAGTTTTCTAGAAAAAAAAGAATTTCCTTAACTTTTGATTTCTTGTACTTCTTTGGGGTTTGAAGCCAACTAAAACAGGAAAAGGGGAAAACCTTATAAGCACACTTCCTATTACAAACGCACCCTACACAACACACACACACACTACACAACACACACACTACACAACACACACACCCTACACAACATATATACGTTACACAACATACACCCTCACTACAGATACACTACACACAAAACTTACACAACACACACTACACACACACCAAACACACCCAACACAACACACAAAAGCTACACAACACACACCCTCTTTACACATACACAACACACACAAACACAATGTATACAACACTCATCTTCACTACACACAACACACTGATTACAAAACACCTTCACAACATACAGACAGCACACACACACACACTACACACACCGTACACAACATACACACTTTACACAAGACACACCCTACACAACACACACCCTCACTACACAACACACACACACAACACACACACCCTACACAACATATACACGTTACACAACATACACCCTCACTACAGATACACTACACACAAAACTTACACAACACACACACACTACACACACACCACACACACCCAACACAACACACAAAAGCTACACAACACACACCCTCTCTACACATACACAACACACACACACACACAATGTATACAACACTCATCTTCACTACACACAACACACTGATTACAAAACACCTTCACAACATACAGACAGCACACACACACACACTACACACACCCTACACAACATACACACTTTACACAACACACATGCTACACACACACCCTACACAATACACACCCTCACAACAGATGCACAATACACAACCCTTACACAACACACACACTACACACACCCACTACACAACACACAAAAGCTACACAACACACACCCTCACTACACATACACAACACACACACTACACACACACAATGTGTACAACACTCATTCTCACTACGCACAACACACTATACAATACACACCTTCACTACACACACACTACACACAACACACTGATTACAAAACACACCTTCACTACACACACACACACTACACACAACACACTGGTTACAAAACACACCTTCACTACACACAGACACCACACACTAATTACAAAACACACCTTCACTACACACAGACACCACACACACTGATTACAAAACACACCTTCACTACACACAGACAACACACACTGATTACAAAACACACCTTCACTACACACAGGCACTACACACACTCATTACAAAACACACCTTCACTACACACAGACACCACACACTGATTACAAAACACACCTTAACTACACACAGACACCACAAACTGATTACAAAACACACCTTCACTACACACAGACACCACACACTAATTACAAAACACAACTTCACTACGCACAGACACCACACACACTGATTACAAAACACACCTTCACTACGCACAGACACCACACACACACATTGATTACAAAACACAACTTCACTACGCACAGACACCACACACACTGATCACAAAACACAACTTCACTACGCACAGACACCACACACACTATTTGCCCGTTGACAAAGTTTAACAGCTTCATAATCAGCTCAGTCACATCTTCACAGGTTTTTAAGTACATATTGATAGAGAGATCTTCTAAATATGAATATTACTCTGTTCATTATGATATTTTAACACTGAGACATACACATTTTCAGCTCAGTGATAAACAAACTGAGCAGAAAGTACAGATGTTAGCATTGTTAGCATAAGAGCTGTACAGGATTACAGACAGTTCCAGTTCCGTTAGTTCAGGTTAATCAGTCTGAAATATAATCTAAGAGTTAATCTGAGAGTGAAGATGAACAGAGGAGACGATCTGATGATGAAACATTTCCTGATTGAGAGAAACGGACTACAGCGGTTTAGCTGATAGCTAAATTTCACACAGCTGGTGAGAACTTAGCTTTCTAAAGTTTCTGTCTGACTGACCTGCTGCTGCTCTCTGGCTGAACGAGTGATTTCTCTGCTCCTGTCAGCTCCACTCTCCTCTCTCTCCTCCCGTTCTCCTCGTAGTGACCTCCTCTAAACACATTCTTACATCATAACAGCTCGAGGAGCCACAACAACTGACAGCTCGTTCTGCTGTACGTCACCGTTTTTGGCTTTCTACTGTTGATTAGTCTCATTAGTCACTTCAGATCAACAATAATAAAATAATTACAAATTAAAAAAAGTCTCAGCATGTTATTAGGCTCATATATATTTCAGTGTTTGATTATAAACACGGGACTCACTGAAAGTAATTGAATAAAAAAACAGGACACATAAATCTTAAAACTTGTGCTGTAGAATGAAATAAGGCTACAACCTGATTAGAATTGTACTTAATTTTAATACATAAGTGTATATATATTTTTTTGTTAAAGTGCTGTTACGCGTTGTTTTCTCTCTGTTTCGTTCATACTTTTTTCTCCTCTTCTTTCGGCCTTTCATGCTCCCAATATTGTGGGAACAGTTTGGGGATGGCCACTTCCTGTTCCACCATGACTGAGCACCAGTGCACAAAACAATATCTATAAATACATTGATAAGCGAGTTTGCTGTGGAAGACCTGGCCTGAGTCCTGACCTGAACCTGATAGAACACCTTTAGGATGTATTAGAGTAGAGACTGCGAGCCAGGCCTTCCTGTCCAACATCAGTGTCTGATCTCACAAATGAGCATCTGGATGACCAGTCAAACATTCCCATAAACACACTCCTAAACCGTGTGGAGAGACTTCCCAGAAGAGTAGAAGCTATTATAACTGCAAAGGGTGGGCCGACATCATATTCAACCCTATGGATTAAGAATGGGATGTCACTCAAGTTCATATGTGTGTGAAGGCAGACGAGCGAGTACTTTTGGAAATACAGTGTAGGCAGTCTGACTGTCAGGATATACTAGTTGTGGATACCTCCTCCTGTATTGTCGGTATAGATTATCTTAGAGTAGCATTATATGATTTTATTAAATAAGATACTAAAATATAAGCTAGTGTAGTTCCTTTTCTTATTTTCTTTCGTTTCTTTTTTTTTTATTTGTGTTCCTCATATGATATTGTGTATTGGTGTGGATGTGTTGGAAACATCTGTTTATCTGTACTTTCTAGTTTTCTCACTGGTTGACCATGTTAACCCACTCACACCGCACATGTTATTGTTCCCACACTCTCCTCTAGACCGTAGCCTTTTGTGGGAATGCAACAACTGTGTCTGCAGGATTGATGTTGTTTGATTTCATTACATTGAAAGAAGTATTTTCTCTTTTCACTGGTATATGGAAGAGCATAGATATTTAGTGTTTTTCAGTGGGTTTTTTTTTTGTTATTCTGACCAGCCGACCAATGAAATGTGGTTGGGTGTTAAGCTTCTGTATAGGCTGATCAGGTTCTTCCAGACTAGACACTGAATCATTTTTATGGTTCTGTCATTGTTTACAGGGAGGTTGTCGTGCTTAAAGAGGAATGACTCTTTAGAATAGTACTGTATGCTGTAGTGTTCCCTTCACCAGAATGAGGGGATCCAGCTCAAACCATGAAAAAAACAGACCCAGACTTTACAGGAAAGAATAAAAACATTCTTTACTTGCAATGTAAGTCAATGGAACCAAATCTATTTTCCAAGACATTTTAAAACATTTTTATTGGTCCATTCAACATGATTTTTTCACACAGTGTAAACGGCAGCTGTTGTGTTTAAAGAATGTAAAAAAAAATAATTTTACAAAAGTGTTTCTCATTGGACAGCGACGATATGTAGATTATATTCCATTAAAATATATACACTGCTCAAAAAAATAAAGTTAACACTTAAACAACACTATATAACTCCAAGTAAATCAAACTTCTGTGACATCAAATTGTCCAAGCAACACTGATTGACAATCAATTTCACATGCTGTTGTGCAAATGGAATAGACAACAGGTGGAAATTATTGGTAATTAGTAAGACACACTAAATAAAGGAGTGGTCCTGCAGGTGGGGACCAAAGACCACACTTTTTTCACATTTTGCACAGCATCATGACTTTTTGGAAACATTCACATTATAAATAATTATTTTAGAAAATGTATTTACTTGTTTTTTTCAATATTGTAATTGAGGCTCAGGCAAATACATATAATAATAATAATAATAATAATAATAATAATAATAAGCCATCTCTATGAATTAAAAATTTACAGCTTTTGAACATTAATCATGTTTATTACAGTAAAATATAAAAATAAAAATAGTTCAGCTCCACTGACAGTGAGCGTGTTATTCAGTACTGCAGTTCTGCTCAGTCCTGGTGGAGAAGCTCCTCTGCATTGCATGTTGTACTGTTTTCCTGCTCTCTCAGTTCACTTCAGGAAGAGCTTCTTCATCACTTCATTAGTTCATCACATACTGTGAGCAGAAAAAACACCTCCAGAAGCAGCACTGAGAATGTCTATCTAACCCACACCAACAGAAATAGAGATGACTTCACAGCGCCGCCATGTGGACCACAAAGACAATGCATTTTAATAATCTAGCAATTAACTTAATACACAATAAAAAAAGAAATATTTTATTCATCAATGCTCTTTTTAAAGCCAACATATGACATTGTATTGACTTTTACCACATATTATTATTACATTAATGTTTCCACAAAGTATAAACACTATTACTAAAATCTTTATATCACTTAATGGTCCAGTGAAGACATTAACAAGTAAAGATAATTTAATCCTCTCATCCAAAATGAAGACAGAAAAAGGAAAACGTTCATTTCTATACAAGGACATCTCAATGTGAATATCTTAGTGAAGAGTTTAGACAACCTGACAGACACATTTGTTTAACTTTTTAAACCTAATCCTTCAGAGTAAGCATTTAGATAAAGAGAGAGGTATGAAATGATATTTAACATTTAGATATACAATCATATAGAACAACTAGAAGACACTGCAATTATTGTCTTTAACTGAAAATCAGAACTTTGTTACTTTTCTACTTAATAAGTACTGTTTCTACACAGTTTCTCTAATTTCTCAATATTGTAAATTTTAACAGTGTGGACAGTGGGAAACTAAAAATGTGATAATAGTGTCCAATTAATTTACAATGAGACATTTTACTGGTCATTAATGTAAAGTGGAGCACCCACACATTCATTTAAAGTACTGTATATTCAAAATATTAGCAAATATAAAATAAACATAAAACAAAACATAAAATAATGTCCAAGCATTTAGAAGTAAATGTAATAAAATTACAACTTTAATAGTTTGTTTGGACTCTGTATTTAGTATGGGAACATTAAATACAAAACAAATATTTTTGAAGTTAATTCAAGTTTATTTTACAACGATGTTGCCACAAAGCAGCTTTACAGAAGTTCTGAAAACAGACAGTTACAACATATGTCCCCAGTGAGAAAGCCAGAGGCGACAGTGGCAAGAAAAAACTCCCTCAGACTGGAGGAAGAAACCTTGGGAGGAACCAAGACTCACAAGGGAGACCCATCCTCCTCTGGTCAAACAGTATTTACAGTTAATACACTAAATACCAAAGAAAAGAGTCTCTGTTTGAAATCTGGATAGCAAAGCTTTAGAAGCTGCATATGTAGAGGCAGTCTCTGACTGAGGCAGTCTCTCACTGAGTCTTTATGTAAAGTGGGCGTGAGCTGAAACAGTCCCATCCTATCTCAATGGTGGAGCATCTAAATGGTACAGTGATGTAACTGAGGGTGTAGCAGTTGACAGAAATGGACAGAAGAGCTGGCTGGTGATGGGTGAGGAGGAGGCCCTGATGGTCAGTCCTCCAACAGCGTTCAACAGACGGGAGGACAGTGATTATCTCAGGAAGAGGAAAGAGAGAAAGTTAGTTCGACTCAGGAGTACGACTGTAGAGAATATGAAAGTAAACAGATAACAGAGTGTGGCTGGTGACTCCGGCAGATCTAACTACAACAGCCTAAACTAAAAGGAGGGAACCAGAAGCTAACATAGACATGAGACCACCCTGAGACACTGGCATCCCCCCACTCCACCGCCAACAAACAAACAGCACCAACATCTCAGTTCTAAACTAACTGAAGTTTATTCAGGTTCCTGCTGGAGCATCCTGACAGTAATGCATTACAGTAATCTAGCCTTGAGGTTCTAAAGACATGCACTAACTTTTCAGAATCAAACACAGATAACACATTTCTTAACTTTGAAATGTTTCGCAGGTGAAGAAACTCTGTTCTTGTAATATTACCTATGTGTTGGTTAAACGTCAGATCTGAGTCAATTGTCACACCAAGAGTTTTGGCTGCTGAAGCAGGAACTACAGAGAAGTCAGCAAGATTTAACATTAAATCTGAACATTTAATCCAAGCAGTCTTAGGACCGAGAAGAAGAACTTCTGTTTTATCAGGGTTCAAAAGAAGGAAGTTCTGCAGCATCCAGTGTCTTTATTATAGCACTTTATTAGTTAAACTAAAATCAAAACTAAATATAATTTATATTCTAGAAACAAACATATTTTCTTAACTCTAGATTACTTGCCCTTCTTCAGAGTGTGAACTAAGATGAAGAGGGGCTAGAATATGAAGAAGAAATGGGAAGACACTTCATTAGTTTACCTAAAACCAGACCTAACTATAGTTTGTGTACTGAATATGTAAGTATTAGAGAAAAAAATGTACTTAACTTTTGATTTCTTTTCCTTCTTCGGAATTTGATCTCAGAAAAAAGAGGGAACCTACAAGAAGAGGAAAAGGGGAAGGCAACTAAAAGGGGAAAATAGGAAAAAAAGACAATTGAATAGTTTACTTAAAACCCGAACTAACCATAGTTTGTGTACTGAAGTATTAGATTTAAAAAAATTACTTAACTTTTGATTTCTTGTTTTTCTTCGGAGTCTGATCTCAAAAACAACAGGGAACCAACAAGAAGATGAAAAGAGGAAGCCAATAAAAAGGGGAAAACAAAAAAAGAGGAAGACACTTGAATAGTTTACCTAAATTCAGAAGTGTATACACTTTGTGTACTGAATATGTAAGTTTAAAAAAAAAATTGACTCAAAAAGAGGAAGACACTTGAATAGTTTACCTAAAATCAGAAATGTATATACTTTGTATACTGAATATGTAAGTATTACAGAAAAAGAATTTACTCAACTTTTGATTTCTTGTTCTTCTTCGGAGTTTGAACTCAGAAAAAAAGAGGGAACCAACAAGAAAAGGAAAAGAGGAAGCCAACTAAAAGGGGAAAAGAGGAAAAAAGGAAAACACTTGAATATTTCATCTAAAATCAGAACTATATATACGTTGTGTACTGAATACATAAGTTTTCTAAAAAATAAATTGACTTAACTTTTGGTTTCTTGTCCCACTTTTGATCTCAAATACAACAGGCAACCAACAAAAAGAAGAAAAGAGGAAGCCAACGAAAAGGGGAAAACAGGAAAAGAGGAAGACACTTGAATAGTTTACCTAAAATCAGAACTATATCATTATTTATATACTGAATATGTAAGTTTTCTAGAAATAAAAAGTACTTAACTTTTGATTTCTTGTCCTTCTTCGGAGTTTGAACTCAGAAAAAAGAGGGAACCAACTAAAAGGGGAAAACAAGAAAAAAAGGAAGACACTTGAATAATTTACCTAAAATCAGAACTAACTATAGTTTGTGAACTGAATATGTAAGTTTTCTAGAATAAAAATGTACTTAACTTTTGATTTCTTGTCCTTCTTCGGAGTTTGAACTCAGAAAAAAAGAGGGAACCAACAAGAAGAGGAAAAGAGGAAGCCGACTAAAAGGGGAGAACAGGAAAAAAGGAAAACACTTGAATAGTTTATCTAAAATCAAAACTATATATACTTTGTGTACTGAATATATAATTATTCTAGAAAATAAATTTACTTAACTTTTGATTTCTTGTCCTTCTTCAGAGTTTGAACTCAGAAAAAAGAGGAAGCCAACTAAAAGGGGAAAAGAGGAAGACACTTAAATAGTTTTCCTAAAATCAGAACTAACTATAGTTTGTGTACTGAATTTGTAAGTATTACAGAAAAAGACTTTACTCAACTTTTGATTTCTTGTTCTTCTTCGGAGTTTGAACTCAGAAAAAAGAGGGAACCAACAAGAAGTGGAAAAGAAGAAGCCACCAAAAAGGGGAAAAGAGGAAGACACTTGAATAGTTTACCTAAAATCAGAACTAACTATAGTTTGTGTACTGAATATGTAAGTATTACAGAAAAAGAATTTACTCAACTTTTGATTTCTTGTCCTTCTTCGGAGTTTGAACTCAGAAAAAAGAGGGAACCAACTAAAAGGGGAAAAGAGGAAAAGAGGAAGACACTTGAATAGTTTACCTAAAATCAGAACTAACTATAGTTTGTGTACTGAATTTGTAAGTATTACAGAAAAAGAATTTACTCAACTTTTGATTTCTTGTCCTTCTTCGGAGTTTGAACTCAGAAAAAAGAGGGAACCAACTAAAAGGGGAAAAGAGGAAAAGAGGAAGACACTTGAATAGTTTATCTAAAATCAGAACTATATATATTTTGTGTACTGAATATGTAAGTTTTCTAGAAAAAAAAGAATTTCCTTAACTTTTGATTTCTTGTACTTCTTTGGGGTTTGAAGCCAACTAAAACAGGAAAAGGGGAAAACCTTATAAGCACACTTCCTATTACAAACGCACCCTACACAACACACACACACACTACACAACACACACACTACACAACACACACACCCTACACAACATATATACGTTACACAACATACACCCTCACTACAGATACACTACACAAAACTTACACAACACACACTACACACACACCACACACACCCAACACAACACACAAAAGCTACACAACACACACCCTCTTTACACATACACAACACACACAAACACAATGTATACAACACTCATCTTCACTACACACAACACACTGATTACAAAACACCTTCACAACATACAGGCAGCACACACACACACACTACACACACCGTACACAACATACACACTTTACACAAGACACACCCTACACAATACACACCCTCACTACAGATGCACAACACACAACCCTTACACAACACACACACACCCTACACAACACCCAAAAGCTACACAACACACACCCTCACAACACATACACAACAGACACACTACACACACACACACACACAATGTGTAGAACACTCATTCTCACTATGCACAACACACTATACAATACACACCTTCACTACACACACACTACACACAACACACTGATTACAAAACACACCTTCACTACACACACACACACACACACAACGGTTACAAAACACCCCTTCACTACACACAGACACCACACACTAATTACAAAACACACCTTCACTACACACAGACACCACACACACACTAATTACAAAACACACCTTCACTACACACACACACACACACACACACAACGGTTACAAAACACCCCTTCACTACACACAGACACCACACACTGATTACAAAACACACCTTCACTACACACAGACACCACACACTGATTACAAAACACACCTTCACTACACACAGAAACCACACACTAATTACAAAACACACCTTCACTACACACACACACACACACACACACACACACACAATGGTTACAAAACACCCCTTCACTACACACAGACACCACACACTGATTACAAAACACACCTTCACTACACACAGACACCACACACTGATTACAAAACACACCTTCGCTACACACAGACACCACACACTAATTACAAAACACACCTTCACTACACACAGACACCACACACTAATTACAAAACACACCTTCACTACACACAGACACCACACACTGATTACAAAACACACCTTCACTACACACAGACACCACACACTAATTACAAAACACACCTTCACTACACACAGACACCACACACACTAATTGCCCGTTGACAAAGTTTAACAGCTTCATAATCAGCTCAGTCACATCTTCACAGGTTTTTAAGTACATGTTGATAGAGAGATCTTCTAAATATGAATATTACTCTGTTCATTATGATATTTTAACACTGAGACATACACATTTTCAGCTCAGTGATAAACAAACTGAGCAGAAAGTACAGATGTTAGCATTGTTAGCATAAGAGCTGTACAGGATTACAGACAGTTCCAGTTCCGTTAGTTCAGGTTAATCAGTCTGAAATATAATCTAAGAGTTAATCTGAGAGTGAAGATGAACAGATGAGACGATCTGATGATGAAACATTTCCTGATTGAGAGAAACGGACTACAGCGGTTTAGCTGATAGCTAAATTTCACACAGCTGGTGAGAACTTAGCTTTCTAAAGTTTCTGTCTGACTGACCTGCTGCTGCTCTCTGGCTGAACGAGTGATTTCTCTGCTCCTGTCAGCTCCACTCTCCTCTCTCTCCTCCCGTTCTCCTCGTAGTGACCTCCTCTAAACACATTCTTACATCATAACAGCTCGAGGAGCCACAACAACTGACAGCTCGTTCTGCTGTACGTCACCGTTTTTGGCTTTCTACTGTTGATTAGTCTCATTAGTCACTTCAGATCAACAATAATAAAATAATTAAAAAATTTAAAAAGCCTCAGCATGTTATTAGGCAGATATATATTTCAGTGTTTGATTATAAACACAGGACTCACTGAAAGTAATTGAATAAAAAAAAAACAGGACACATAAATCTTGAAACTTGGGCTGTAGAATGAAATAAGGCTACAACCTGATTAGTATTGCACTTCATTTTAATACATAAATGTATATATATTTTTGGTAAATAACAGCAGAGTGCTGTAACGCGGTTTTTTTTCTCTGTTTCGTTCATACTTTTTTCTCCTCTTCTTTCGCGCCCTTCTGTCTATCTTTCGCCTCATAGGTGGACCAGAGTGTCATTCTTCGTCCCTCGTTTCTTGCTGGCCAATCAGAGGGCACGTTTGGACCAATACAAGGGCGGGACTTGCGTAGCAGGCTTCAGGCTCGCTTGTTTGGATGTGTTTGTGGAGCTGCGTGTTTACAAAACGCTGTTCTGTTTTGTTAACGTGTTTGTCTCACAGATTAGACCCTGTGTTATTGTCTTGATAGTTTGTGTGTGACTTGTATTGCTGTTGTATCAGTAATTGTGGAGCACTTCCACTTCCACACGTACATTATATTACCAAAAGTATTCACTCACTAATACAAATCACTGTATGCAGTTACTTCCATGGCCACGGGTGTATAAAACCAAGCATGTGAGCAAGACTGCTTCTACAAACATTAGTAAAAGAATGGGACGCTCTCAGGAGCATGGTACTGTGATAGGATGCCACCTGTCCAGTCGTGAAATTTCCTCAACACCAAATATTCCACAACTGCTACAGCCTTCATGTGGCCTTTAGATTAGCTCAAAAACAGAGCGTAGAGAGCTTCATGGAATGGGTTTCCATGGCCGAGCAGTTGCATCCAAGTCTTACATCACCAAGCACAATGCAAAGCGTCGGATGCAGTGGTGTAAAGCACATTGCCACTGGATTAAGGAAAAGTGGAGACAGGTTCTCTGGAGTGACCAATCACGCTTCTCCCTCTGGCAATCTGATGGATAAGTCTGGGTTTGGTGGTTGCCAGGGGAACGGTTCTTGTCTGACTGCATTGTGCCAAGTGTAAAGTTTGGTGGAGGGGGAATTATGGTATGGTGTGTTTTTCAGGAGTTAGGCTCGACCGCTTAGTTCCAGTGAAAGGAACTCTTACTGAGTCAGCAGACGAAGAGATTTTGGACAATTTCATGCTCCCAACTTTCTGGGAACAATTTGGGGACGGCTGCTTCCTGTTCACAACAGTGCACAAAACAAGGTCCATAGAGACATGGATAACCGAGTTTGCTGTGGAAGAACTTGACTGGCCTGCAAAGAGTCCTGACCTCAACCTGATAGAACACCTTTGGGATGAATTAGAGCGAAAATACGAGCCAGGCCTTCTCGTGTAAGCGCTTCTGGATGAATAGTCAAACATTCCCATAAACACACTCCTAAACCGTGTGGAGAGGCTTCCCAAAAGAGTTGAAGCTATTAAGTTTCAAGTTTATTTGTCATTTGCACATCATGTCAGATCTGACTAATGCATTGCAATGCTTGGGGTGAGGCTCAGATACAACTCTACAGTAGGGCAGCATTATATATGTAAAACAGTGCAAACATACAATAAATTTGCAATATTAAAGTAAAAATAAGCTAGAAAATATACATTTAGTAATAACTGAAATATATAAAGGACTATACAAAACATACACAAGATATATACATAAGATAGATACAGGAGGACATATGTAGAAACTTTTGCATAGTCAGGTTACCTAAGAAAATATATATGTTTAAAGTGACTAAGTGATATTGTCCAAAGCAGCGATATCAGAATAAATAATATAATAGTATAATATAATATAATATAATATGATGATGAGCGAGTACTTTTGTAAATATAGTGTAGGCAGTCTGACTGTCAGGATATACTAGTTGTGGATACCTCCTCCTGTATTGTCGGTATAGATTATCTTAGAGTAGCATTATATGATTTTATTAAATAAGATACTAAAATATAAGCTAGTGTAGTTCCTTTTGTCATTTTATTTCGTTTCATTTCTTTTTTTATTTGTGTTCCTCATATGATATTGTGTATTGGTGTGGATGTGTTGGAAATATCTTTATCTGTACTTTCTAGTTTTCTCACTGGTTGACCATCTTAACCCACTCACACCGCACATGTTATTGTTCCCACACTCTCCTCTAGACTGTAGCCTATTGTGGGAGTGCAACAACTGTGTCTGCAGGATTGATGTTGTTTGATTTCATTACATTGGAAAAAGTATTTTCTCTTTTCACTGGTATATGGAAGAGCATAGATATTTAGTGGTTTTCAGTGGGTTTTTTTTTTATTCTGACCAGCCCACCAATGAAATGTGGTTGGGTGTTAAGCTTCTGTATAGGCTGATCAGGTTCTTCCAGACTAGACACTGAATCATTTTTATGGTTCTGTCATTGTTTACAGGGAGGTTGTCGTGCTTAAAGAGGAAAGACTCTTTAGAATAGTGCTGTATGCTGTAGAGTTCCCTTCACCAGAACGAGGGGATCCAGCTCAAACCATGAAAAACAGACCCAGACTTTACAGGAGAGAATAAAAACATTCTTTAGTTTTAATGTAAGTCAATGGAACCAAATCTATTTTCCAAGCTATTTTAAAACATTTTTATTGGTCCATTCAACATGATTTTTTCACACAGTGTAAACGGCAGCTGTTGTGTTTAAAGAATGTAAAAAAATAAAATTTTACAAAAGTGTTTCTCATTGGACAGCGACGATATGTAGATTATATTCCATTGAAATATATACACTGCTCAAAAAAATAAAGTTAACACTTAAACAACACTATATAACTCCAAGTAAATCAAACTTCTGTGACATCAAATTGTCCAAGCAACACTGATTGACAATCAGTTTCACATGCTGTTGCGCAAATGGAATAGACAACAGGTGGAAATTATTGGTAATTAGTAAGACACACTAAATAAAGGAGTGGTCCTGCAGGTGGGGACCAAAGACCACACTTTTTCACATTTTGCACAGCATCATGACTTTTTGGAAACATTCACATTATAAATAATTATTTTAGAAAATGTATTTACTTGTTTTTTTCAATATTGTAATTGAGGCTCAGGCAAATACATATAATAATAATAATAATAATAATAATAATAATAATAATAATAAGAAGAAGAAGAAGAAGAAGAAGAAGAAGAAGAAGCAATCTCTAAGAATTGAAAATTTACAGCTTTTGAACATTAATCATGTTTATTACAGTAAAATATAAAAATAAAAATAGTTCAGCTCCACTGACAGTGAGCGTGTTATTCAGTACTGCAGTTCTGCTCAGTCCTGGTGGAGAAGCTCCTCTGCATTGCATGTTGTACTGTTTTCCTGCTCTCTCAGTTCACTTCAGGAAGAGCTTCTTCATCACTTCATTAGTTCATCACATACTGTGAGCAGAAAAAACACCTCCAGAAGCAGCACTGAGAATGTCTATCTAACCCACACCAACAGAAATAGAGATGACTTCACAGCGCCGCCATGTGGACCACAAAGACAATGCATTTTAATAATCTACCAATTAACTTAATACACAATAAAAAAAGAAATATTTTATTCATCAATGCTCTTTTTGAAGCCAACATATGACATTGTATTGACTTTTATCATATATTATTATTACATTAATGTTTCCACAAAGTATAAACACTATTACGAAAATCTTTATATCACTTAATGGTTCAGTGAAGACATTAACAAGTAAAGATAATTTAATCCTCTCGTCCAAAATGAAGACAGAAAAAGGAAAACGTTTATTTCTATAAAAGGACATCTCAATGTGAATATCTTAGTGAAGAGTTTAGACAACCTGACAGACACATTTGTTTAACTTTTTAAACCTAATCCTTCAGAGTAAGCATTTAGATAAAGAGAGAGGTATGAAATGATATTTGACATTTAGATATACAATCATATAGAACAACTAGAAGACACTGCAATTATTGTCTTTAACTGAAAATCAGAACTTTGTTACTTTTCTACTTAATAAGTACTGTTTCTACACAGTTTCTCTAATTTCTCAATATTGTAAATTTTAACAGTGTGGACAGTGGGAAACTAAAAATGTGATAATAGTGTCCAATTAATTTACAATGAGACATTTTACTAGTCATTAATGTAAAGTGGAGCACCCACACATTCATTTAAAGTACTGTATATTCAAAATATTAGCAAATACAAAATAAACATAAAACATAAAATAATGTCAAGAAGTAAATGTAATAAAATTACAACTTTAATAGTTTGTTTGGACTCTGTATTTAGTATGGGAACATTAAATATAAAACAAATATTTTAAACATATTTTGAATTCAATTCAAGTTTATTTTACAATGATGTTGCCACAAAGCAGCTTTACAGAAGTTCTGAAAACAGACAGTTACAACATATGTCCCCAGTGAGCAAGCCAGAGGCGACAGTGGCAAGAAAAAACTCCCTCAGACTGGAGGAAGAAACCTTGGGAGGAACCAAGACTCACAAGGGAGACCCATCCTCCTCTGGTCAAACAGTATTTACAGTTAATAAACTAAATATCAAAGAAAAGAGTCTCTGTTTGAAATCTGGATAGCAAAGCTTTAGAAGCTGCACATGTAGAGGCAGTCTCTGACTGAGGCAGTCTCTCACTGAGTCTTTATGTAAAGTGGGCATGAGCTGAAACAGTCCCATCCTATCTCAATGGTGGAGCATCTAAATGGTACAGTGATGTAACTGAGGGTGTAGCAGTTGACAGAAATGGACAGAAGAGCTGGCTGGTGATGGGTGAAGAGGAGGCCCTGATGGTCAGTCCTCCAACAGCGTTCAACAGACGGGAGGACAGTGATTATCTCAGGAAGAGGAAAGAGAGAAAGTTAGTTCGACTCAGGAGTACGACTGTAGAGAATATGAAAGTAAACAGATAACAGAGTGTGGCTGGTGACTCCGGCAGATCTAACTACAACAGCCTAAACTAAAAGGAGAGAACCAGAAGCTAACATAGACATGAGACCACCCTGAGACACTGGCATCCCCCCACTCCACCGCCAACAAACAAACAGCACCAACATCTCAGTTCTGAACTAACTGAAGTTTATTCAGGTTCCTGCTGGAGCATCCTGACAGTAATGCATTACAGTAATCTAGCCTTGAGGTTCTAAAGACATGCATTAACTTTTCAGAATCAAACACAGATAACACATTTCTTAACTTTGAAATGTTTCGCAGGTGAAGAAACTCTGTTCTTGTAATATTACCTATGTGTTGGTTAAACGTCAGATCTGAGTCAATTGTCACACCAAGAGTTTTGGCTGCTGAACCAGGAACTACAGAGAAGTCAGCAAGATTTAACATTAAATCTGAACATTTAATCCAAGCAGTCTTAGGACCGAGAAGAAGAACTTCTGTTTTATCAGGGTTCAAAAGAAGGAAGTTCTGCAGCATCCAGTGTCTTTATTATAGCACTTTATTAGTTAAACTAAAATCAAAACTAAATATAATTTATATTCTAGAAACAAACATATTTTCTTAACTCTAGATTACTTGCCCTTCTTCAGAGTGTGAACTAAGATGAAGAGGGGCTAGAATATGAAGAAGAAATGGGAAGACACTTCATTAGTTTACCTAAAACCAGACCTAACTATAGTTTGTGTACTGAATATGTAAGTATTAGAGAAAAAAATGTACTTAACTTTTGATTTCTTTTCCTTCTTCGGAATTTGATCTCAGAAAAAAGAGGGAACCTACAAGAAGAGGAAAAGGGGAAGGCAACTAAAAGGGGAAAATAGGAAAAAAAGACACTTGAATAGTTTACTTAAAACCCGAACTAACCATAGTTTGTGTACTGAAGTATTAGATTTAAAAAACTTACTTAACTTTTGATTTCTTGTTTTTCTTCGGAGTTTGATCTCAAAAACAACAGGGAACCAACAAGAAGATGAAAAGAGGAAGCCAATAAAAAGGGGAAAACAAAAAAAGAGGAAGACACTTGAATAGTTTACCTAAATTCAGAAGTGTATACACTTTGTGTACTGAATATGTAAGTTTAAAAAAAAATTGACTCAAAAAGAGGAAGACACTTGAATAGTTTACCTAAAATCAGAAATGTATATACTTTGTATACTGAATATGTAAGTATTACAGAAAAAGAATTTACTCAACTTTTGATTTCTTGTTCTTCTTCGGAGTTTGAACTCCGAAGAAAAAAAGAGGGAACCGACAAGAAAAGGAAAAGAGGAAGCCAACTAAAAGGGGAAAAGAGGAAAAAAGGAAAACACTTGAATATTTCATCTAAAATCAAAACTATATATATACTTTGTGTACTGAATATATAAGTATTCTAGAAAATACATTTACTTAACTTTTGATTTCTTGTCCTTCTTCAGAGTTTGAACTCAGAAAAAAGAGGGACCCAACTAAAAGGGGAAAACAGGAAAAGAGGAAGACACTTGAATAGTTTACCTAAAATCAGAACTAACTATAGTTTGTGAACTGAATATGTAAGTTTTCTAGAATAAAAATGTACTCAACTTTTGATTTCTTGTCCTTCTTCGGAGTTTGCACTTAGAAAAAAGAGGGAACCAACAAGAAGAGGAAAAGAGGAAGCCAACTAAAAGGGGAAAAGAAGAAAAGAGGAAGACACTTGAATAGTTTACCTAAAATCAGAAGTGTATATACTTTGTGTACTGAATATGTAAGTTGTTTAGAAAAAAAATGTACTTAACTTTTGATTTCTTGTCCTTCTTCGGAGTTTGAACTCAGAAAAAAAGAGGGAACCAACAAGAAGAGTAAAAGAGGAAGCCAACTAAAAGGCGAAAACAGGAAAAGAAGGAGAGAATTAATTAGTTTACCTAAAACCAGAACTAACTATAGTTTGTGTACTAAATATGTAAGTTTTCTAGAAAAAAAGTATTTACTTAACTTTTGATTTCTTGTCTTTCTTCGGAGTTTGAACTTAGAAAAAAGACGGAACCAACAAGAAGAGGAAAAGAGGAAGCCAACTAAAAGGGGAAAAGAAGAAAAGAGGAAGACACTTGAATAGTTTACCTAAATTCAGAAGTGTATATACTTTGTGTACTGAATATGTACGTTTTTTTTTAAAAAAATTGACTTAACTTTTGATTTCTTGTCCTTCTTTGGAGTTTGAACTCAGAATAAAGAGGGAACCAACAAGAAGAGGAAAAGAGGAAGCCAACTAAAGGGGGAAAAGAAGAAAAGAGGAAGACACTTGAATAGTTTACCTAAATTCAGAAGTGTATACACTTTGTGTACTGAATATGTACGTTTTTTTTTAAAAAAATTGACTTAACTTTTGATTTCTTGTCTTTCTTTGGAGTTTGAACTCAGAAAAAAGAGGGAACCAACTAAAATGGGAAAACGGGAAAAGAGGAAGACACTTGAATAGTTTACCTAAAATCAGAACTAACTATAGTTTGTGTACTGAATATGTAAGTTTTCTAGAAATAAAATGTACTTAACTTTTGATTTCTTGTCCTTCTTCGGAGTTTGATCTCAAATACAACAGGGAACTAACAAGAAGAGGAAAAGAGGAAGCCAACTAAAAGGGGAAAAGAAGAAAAGAGGAAGACACTTGAATAGTTTACCTAAAATCAGAACTAACTATAGTTTGTGAACTGAATATGTAAGTTTTCTAGAATAAAAATGTACCAGAAAAAAGCGGGAACCAACAAGAAGAGGAAAAGAGGAAGCGGACTAAAAGGGGAGAACAGGAAAAAAGGAAAACACTTGAATAGTTTATCTAAAATCAAAACTATATATACTTTGTGTACTGAATATATAATTATTCTAGAAAATAAATTTACTTAACTTTTGATTTCTTGTCCTTCTTCAGAGTTTGAACTCAGAAAAAAGAGGAAGCCAACTAAAAGGGGAAAAGAGGAAGACACTTAAATAGTTTTCCTAAAATCAGAACTAACTATAGTTTGTGTACTGAATTTGTAAGTATTACAGGAAAAGACTTTACTCAACTTTTGATTTCTTGTTCTTCTTCGGAGTTTGAACTCAGAAAAAAGAGGGAACCAACAAGAAAAGGAAAAGAGGAAGCCAACTAAAAGGGGAAAAGAGGAAAAAAGGAAAACACTTGAATATTTCATCTAAAATCAGAACTATATATATATATATGTTGTGTACTGAATACATAAGTTTTCTAAAAAATAAATTTACTTAACTTTTGGTTTCTTGTCCCACTTTTGATCTCAAGTACAACAGGCAACCAACAAAAAGAAGAAAAGAGGAAGCCAACGAAAAGGGGAAAACAGGAAAAGAGGAAGACACTTGAATAGTTTACCTAAAATCAGAACTATATCATTATTTATATAATGAATATGTAAGTATTACAGAAAAAAATGTACTTAACTTTTGATTTCTTGTCCTTCTTCGGAGTTTGAACTCAGAAAAAAAAGAGGGAACCAACAAGAAGAGGAAAAGAGGAAGCCGACTAAAAGGGGAGAACAGGAAAAAAGGAAAACACTTGAATAGTTTATCTAAAATCAAAACTATATATATACTTTGTGTACTGAATATATAAGTATTCTAGAAAATACATTTACTTAACTTTTGATTTCTTGTCCTTCTTCAGAGTTTGAACTCAGAAAAAAGAGGGACCCAACTAAAAGGGGAAAACAGGAAAAGAGGAAGACACTTGAATAGTTTACCTAAAATCAGAACTAACTATAGTTTGTGAACTGAATATGTAAGTTTTCTAGAATAAAAATGTACTCAACTTTTGATTTCTTGTCCTTCTTCGGAGTTTGCACTTAGAAAAAAGAGGGAACCAACAAGAAGAGTAAAAGAGGAAGCCAACTAAAAGGCGAAAACAGGAAAAGAAGGAGAGAATTAATTAGTTTACCTAAAACCAGAACTAACTATAGTTTGTGTACTAAATATGTAAGTTTTCTAGAAAAAAAGTATTTACTTAACCTTTGATTTCTTGTCTTTCTTCGGAGTTTGAACTTAGAAAAAAGACGGAACCAACAAGAAGAGGAAAAGAGGAAGCCAACTAAAAGGGGAAAAGAGGAAGACACTTGAATAGTTTACCTAAAATCAGAACTAACTATAGTTTGTGTACTGAATATGTAAGTTTTCTAGAAATAAAATGTACTTAACTTTTGATTTCTTGTCCTTCTTCGGAGTTTGAACTCAGAAAAAAGAGGGAACCAACAAGAAGAGGAAAAGAGGAAGCCAACTAAAAGGGGAAAAGAAGAAAAGAGGAAGACACTTGAATAGTTTACCTAAATTCAGAAGTGTATACACTTTGTGTACTGAATATGTAAGTTTTTTTTAAAAAAAATTGACTTAACTTTTGATTTCTTGTCCTTCTTTGGAGTTTGAACTCAGAATAAAGAGGGAACCAACAAGAAGAGGAAAAGAGGAAGCCAACTAAAAGGGGAAAAGAGGAAGACACTTGAATAGTTTACCTAAATTCAGAACTAACTATAGTTTGTGTACTGAATATGTAAGTTTTCTAGAAATAAAATGTACTTAACTTTTGATTTCTTGTCTTTCTTTGGAGTTTGAACTCAGAAAAAAGAGGGAACCAACAAGAAGAGGAAAAGAGGAAGCCAACTAAAAGGGGAAAAGAGGAAGACACTTGAATAGTTTACCTAAAATCAGAACTAACTATAGTTTGTGTACTGAATATGTAAGTTTTCTAGAAATAAAATGTACTTAACTTTTGATTTCTTGTCCTTCTTCGGAGTTTGATCTCAAATACAACAGGGAACTAACAAGAAGAGGAAAAGAGGAAGCCAACTAAAAGGGGAAAAGAAGAAAAGAGGAAGACACTTGAATAGTTTATCTAAAATCAGAACTATATCATTATTTATATACTGAATATGTAAGTGTTACAGAAAAAAAAATGTACTTAACTTTTGATTTCTTGTCCTTCTTCGGAGTTTGAACTCAGAAAAAAGAGGGAACCAACTAAAAGGGGAAAACAAGAAAAAAAGGAAGACACTTGAATAATTTACCTAAAATCAGAACTAACTATAGTTTGTGAACTGAATATGTAAGTTTTCTAGAATAAAAATGTACCAGAAAAAAGCGGGAACCAACAAGAAGAGGAAAAGAGGAAGCCGACTAAAAGGGGAGAACAGGAAAAAAGGAAAACACTTGAATAGTTTATCTAAAATCAAAACTATATATACTTTGTGTACTGAATATATAATTATTCTAGAAAATAAATTTACTTAACTTTTGATTTCTTGTCCTTCTTCAGAGTTTGAACTCAGAAAAAAGAGGAAGCCAACTAAAAGGGGAAAAGAGGAAGACACTTAAATAGTTTTCCTAAAATCAGAACTAACTATAGTTTGTGTACTGAATTTGTAAGTATTACAGGAAAAGACTTTACTCAACTTTTGATTTCTTGTTCTTCTTCGGAGTTTGAACTCAGAAAAAAGAGGGAACCAACAAGAAGAGGAAAAGATGAAGACGACTAAATGGGGAAAACAGGAAAAAAGGAAAACACTTGAATAGTTTACCTAAAATCAGAACTATATATACTTTGTGTACTGAATATATACGTTTTCTAAAAAATAAATTTACTTAACTTTTGGTTTCTTGTCCCACTTTTGATCTCAAATACAACAGGGAACCAACAAGAAGATGAAAAGAGGAAGCCAACGAAAAGGGGAAAACAGGAAAAGAGGAAGACACTTGAATAGTTTATCTAAAATCAGAACTATATCATGATTTATGTACTGAATATGTAAGTATTACAGAAAAAAATGTACTTAACTTTAGATTTCTTGTCCTTTTTCGGAGTTTGAACTCAGAAAAAAGAGGGAACCAACAAGAAGAGGAAAAGAGGAAGCCAACGAAAAGAGGAAAAGAGGAAGACACTTAAATAGTTTTCCTAAAATCAGAAGTGTATATACTTTGTGTACTAAATGTGTAAGTATTACAGAAAAAGAATTTACTTAACTTTTGAATTCTTGTCCTTCTTCGGAGTTTGAACTCAGAAAAAAGAGGGAACCAACAAGAAGTGGAAAAGAAGAAGCCACCAAAAAGGGGAAAAGAGGAAGCCAACTAAAAGGGGAAAAGAAGAAAAGAGGAAGACACTTGAATAGTTTATCTAAAATCAGAACTATATCATTATTTATATACTGAATATGTAAGTGTTACAGAAAAAAAATGTACTTAACTTTTGATTTCTTGTCCTTCTTCGGAGTTTGAACTCAGAAAAAAGAGGGAACCAACTAAAAGGGGAAAACAAGAAAAAAAGGAAGACACTTGAATAATTTACCTAAAATCAGAACTAACTATAGTTTGTGAACTGAATATGTAAGTTTTCTAGAATAAAAATGTACTTAACTTTTGATTTCTTGTCTTTCTTTGGAGTTTGAACTCAGAAAAAAGAGGGAACCAACTGAAAGGGGAAAACGGGAAAAGAGGAAGACACTTGAATAGTTTACCTAAAATCAGAACTAACTATAGTTTGTGAACTGAATATGTAAGTTTTCTAGAATAAAAATGTACCAGAAAAAAGCGGGAACCAACAAGAAGAGGAAAAGAGGAAGCCGACTAAAAGGGGAGAACAGGAAAAAGGAAAACACTTGAATAGTTTATCTAAAATCAAAACTATATATACTTTGTGTACTGAATATATAATTATTCTAGAAAATAAATTTACTTAACTTTTGATTTCTTGTCCTTCTTCAGAGTTTGAACTCAGAAAAAAGAGGAAGCCAACTAAAAGGGGAAAAGAGGAAGACACTTAAATAGTTTTCCTAAAATCAGAACTAACTATAGTTTGTGTACTGAATTTGTAAGTATTACAGAAAAAGACTTTACTCAACTTTTGATTTCTTGTCCTTCTTCGGAGTTTGAACTCAGAAAAAAGAGGGAACCAACTAAAAGGGGAAAAGAGGAAAAGAGGAAGACACTTGAATAGTTTATCTAAAATCAGAACTATATATATTTTGTGTACTGAATATGTAAGTTTTCTAGAAAAAAAAGAATTTCCTTAACTTTTGATTTCTTGTACTTCTTTGGGGTTTGAAGCCAACTAAAACAGGAAAAGGGGAAAACCTTATAAGCACACTTCCTATTACAAACGCACCCTACACAACACACACACACACTACACAACACACACACTACACAACACACACACCCTACACAACATATATACGTTACACAACATACACCCTCACTACAGATACACTACACACAAAACTTACACAACACACACTACACACACACCACACACACCCAACACAACACACAAAAGCTACACAACACACCCTCTTTACACATACATAACACACACAAACACAATGTATACAACACTCATCTTCACTACACACAACACACTGATTACAAAACACCTTCACAACATACAGACAGCACACACACACACACTACACACACCGTACACAACATACACACTTTACACAAGACACACCCTACACAATACACACCCTCACTACAGATGCACAACACACAACCCTTACACAACACACACACCCTACACAACACCCAAAAGCTACACAACACACACCCTCACAACACATACACAACAGACACACTACACACACACACACACACACACAATGTGTAGAACACTCATTCTCACTATGCACAACACACTATACAATACACACCTTCACTACACACACACTACACACAACACACTGATTACAAAACACACCTTCACTACACACACACACACACACACACACAACGGTTACAAAACACCCCTTCACTACACACAGACACCACACACTAATTACAAAACACACCTTCACTACACACAGACACCACACACACTAATTACAAAACACACCTTCACTACACACACACACACACACACACACAACGGTTACAAAACACCCCTTCACTACACACAGACACCACACACTGATTACAAAACACACCTTCACTACACACAGAAACCACACACTAATTACAAAACACACCTTCGCTACACACAGACACCACACACTGATTACAAAACACACCTTCACTACACACAGAAACCACACACTAATTACAAAACACACCTTTACTACACAGACACCACACACTGATTACAAAACACACCTTCACTACACACAGACACCACACACTGATTACAAAACACACCTTCACTACACACAGACACCACACACACTGATTACAAAACACACCTTCACTACACACAGACACCACACACTAATTACAAAACACACCTTCACTACACACAGAAACCACACACTAATTACAAAACACACCTTCACTACACACAGACACCACACACACTGATTACAAAACACACCTTCACTACACACAGACACCACACACTAATTACAAAACACACCTTCACTACACACAGAAACCACACACTAATTACAAAACACACCTTCACTACACACAGACACCACACACTAATTACAAAACACACCTTCACTACACACAGACACCACACACACTGATTACAAAACACACCTTCACTACACACAGACACCACACACTAATTACAAAACACACCTTCACTACACACAGACACCACACACACTGATTACAAAACACACCTTCACTACACACAGACACCACACACACTATTTGCCCGTTGACAAAGTTTAACAGCTTCATAATCAGCTCAGTCACATCTTCACAGGTTTTTAAGTACATGTTGATAGAGAGATCTTCTAAATATGAATATTACTCTGTTCATTATGATATTTTAACACTGAGACATACACATTTTCAGCTCAGTGATAAACAAACTGAGCAGAAAGTACAGATGTTAGCATTGTTAGCATAAGAGCTGTACAGGATTACAGACAGTTCCAGTTCCGTTAGTTCAGGTTAATCAGTCTGAAATATAATCTAAGAGTTAATCTGAGAGTGAAGATGAACAGAGGAGACGATCTGATGATGAAACATTTCCTGATTGAGAGAAACGGACTACAGCGGTTTAGCTGATAGCTAAATTTCACACAGCTGGTGAGAACTTAGCTTTCTAAAGTTTCTGTCTGACTGACCTGCTGCTGCTCTCTGGCTGAACGAGTGATTTCTCTGCTCCTGTCAGCTCCACTCTCCTCTCTCTCCTCCCGTTCTCCTCGTAGTGACCTCCTCTAAACACATTCTGACATCATAACAGCTCGAGGAGCCACAACAACTGACAGCTCGTTCTGCTGTCCGTCACCGTTTTTGGCTTTCTACTGTTGATTAGTCTCATTAGTCACTTCAGATCAACAATAATAAAATAATTAAAAAATGTAAAAAGTCTCAGCATGTTATTAGGCTCATATATATTTTAGTATTTGTTTATAAACACAGGACTCACTGAAAGCAATTGAATAAAAAAAACAGGACACATACATCTTGAAACTTGTGCTGTAGAATGAAATAAGGTTACAACCTGATTAGTATTGCACTTCATTTTAATACATAAATGTATATATATTTTTGGTAAATAACAGCAGAGTGCTGTAACGCGGTTTTTTCTCTCTGTTTCGTTCATACTTTTTTCTCCTCTTCTTTCGCGCCTTTCTGTCTATCTTTCGCCTCATAGGTGGATCACAGTGTCATTCTTCGTCCCTCGTCTCTTTCTGGCCAATCAGAGGGCACGTTTGGACCAATACAGGGGCGGGACTTGCGTAGCAGGCTTCAGGCTCGCTTGTTGGATGTGTTTGTGGAGCTGCGTGTTTACAAAACGCTGTTCTGTTTTGTTAACGTGTTGGTCTCACAGATTAGACCCTGTGTTATTGTCTTGATAGTTTGTGTGTGACTTGTATTGCTGTTGTATCAGTAATTGTGGAGCACTTCCACTTCCACACGTACATTATATTACCAAAAGTATTCACTCACTAATACAAATCACTGTATGCAGTTACTTCCATGGCCACGGGTGTATTAAACCAAGCATGTGAGCAAGACTGCTTCTACAAACATTAGTAAAAGAATGGGACGCTCTCAGGAGCATGGTACTGTGATAGGATGCCACCTGTCCAGTCGTGAAATTTCCTCAACACCAAATATTCCACAACTGCTACAGCCTTCATGTGGCCTTTAGATTAGCTCAAAAACAGAGAATAGAGAGCTTCATGGAATGGGTTTCCATGGCCGAGCAGTTGCATCCAAGTCTTACATCACCAAGCACAATGCAAAGCGTCGGATGCAGTGGTGTAAAGCACATTGCCACTGGACTAAGGAAAAGTGGAGACAGGTTCTCTGGAGTGACCAATCACGCTTCTCCCTCTGGCAATCTGATGGATAAGTCTGGGTTTGGTGGTTGCCAGGGGAACGGTTCTTGTCTGACTGCATTGTGCCAAGTGTAAAGTTTGGTGGAGGGGGAATTATGGTATGGTGTGTTTTTCAGGAGTTAGGCTCGACCGCTTAGTTCCAGTGAAAGGAACTCTTAATGATTCAGCAGACGAAGAGATTTTGGACAATTTCATGCTCCCAACTTTCTGGAAAAATTTGGGGACGGCTGCATCCTGTTCACAACAGTGCACAAAACAAGGTCCATAGAGACATGGATAACCGAGTTTGCTGTGGAAGAACTTGACTGGCCTGCAAAGAGTCCTGACCTCAACCTGATAGAACACCTTTGGGATGAATTAGAGCGAAAATACGAGCCAGGCCTTCTCGTGTAAGCGCTTCTGGATGAACAGTTAAACATTCCCATAAACACACTCCTAAACCGTGTGGAGAGGCTTCCCAAAAGAGTTGAAGCTATTAAGTTTCAAGTTTATTTGTCATTTGCACATCATGTCAGGACATAACATGCATTGCAATGCTTGGGGTGAGGCTCAGATACAACTCTACAGTAGGGCAGCATTATATATGTAAAACAGTGCAAACATACAATAAATAGACAATATTAAAGTAAAAATAAGTTAGAAAATATACATTTAGTAATAACTGAAATATATAAAGGACTATACAAAACATACACGAGATATATACATAAGATAAACAGGAACTTTTGCATAGGCAGGTTATCTAAGAAGATATATCTGTTTAAAGTGACTTAGTGATATTGTTCAAAGCAGCGATATCAGAATAAATGATATAATAGTATAATATAATATAATACAGCAGTGGCTGAGTGAACGGTATTGGGGTCTCTCAGCCTCAATTTGTTCAGGAGGCTGACAGCCTGTGGGTAGAAGCTGTTCAGTAGCCGGGTTGTTCTGGCCTGGATGCCAGAACAGCCATATCATGCTAGATACCAGATGCTATTATAGCTGCAAAGGGTGGGCCGACATCATGTTTAACTCTATGGATTAAGAATGGGATGTCACTCCACTTAATATGCGTGTGAAGGCAGACGAGCGAGTACTTTTGGAATTATAGTGTAGGCAGTCTGACTGTCAGGATATACTAGTTGTGGATACCTCCTCCTGTATTGTCGGTATAGATTATCTTAGAGTAGCATTATATGATTTTATTAAATAAGATACTAAAATATAAGCTAGTGTAGTTCCTTTTGTTATTTTCTTTCGTTTCTTTTCTTTTTTTTATTTGTGTTCCTCATATGATATTGTGTATTGGTGTGGATGTGTTGGAAATATATCTGTTTATCTGTACTTTCTAGTTTTCTCACTGGTTGACCATCTTAACCCACTCACACCGCACATGTTATTGTTCCCACACTCTCCTCTAGACCGTAGCCTTTTTTGGGAAACTTCTAAGTCCATCCAGAATCTAATTATGTAGAACCCCAAGATTAGCAGGCTCTATTCTTCTCTATTTAGGATCCTTTTGTTAAGTGAGATATGTAAGCAAGCACATTAGGTTCTTATAAAAACAATGTGAAGAACTTCTATCACCACCACAAGCCAGAAAGCATCTCTACAATGAACAATTCTACCTCATCAAACCTCTTTGAATGACTTTTCATCAAAGTGTAAATGTCGTCCTCTTGGTGGTGCTGTTGGGCTTTAGCTGGCCTCCTTGGTCCCTCCGCTGCCCTGCATTTGTCCAGATGTCGGAGCCTCAGCTGCTGTCACATCTTGTTTACAGAAGGGGCGGTAACACTGACCCAGCATCTGATGCTTTCAGGGCACCATCTCCCTGACACTCACCCCCCCCCAACCCTCCCCTCCATGAGCCATTAGAAGTACAGAGTAACTATTTATAATGCTGTAACTTGGACACACTATGTATCAACAGTTTTTGGTGCATGAAAAATACTTAAAAATACCTTTCTGTAAAACCATTAAAGGAATATCAGCATTTCTCAATCTACTCTCTCACTGCTACCTTTACAGTGTACCACCTATTAGCACTCAACATGTTTTAACGATACTCACTAATAGCTAAAGCCTATACGGAGCTGCAGAGATGCTTCAGTGAATAGGCCTATATGTAAAAACATGTAATTGTTCTGAACATTTGCATAAAGTCTTCAACCAAAAACATTAGTAAATGAAGCTGTAATTGTGGTTTAGTTTCAGAGATGAGACTAATTTTGCATCAAGAAGCCAGCACCGTAGCGTTGTCCTACCTGATCGTGCATGGATGCCAGAAACCTTAAGGAAAAGCTAAGGTAACTGGAGCTCTTTTTTTTTTTGACTGTGTTGTTCAACTAGAACTGACTGACTTTAACAGCTTTAAAGGCGTAGAATGGAAAACTAATGTTGATCTTTGAACTCAACTGAAAAACTCATATCCCTCCCTTCAGTGTTCCTGCTGAAGCTCCACTTCATCCCTCTATTCATATCGTCACTGTGCACTGAAAAACATCCATCTCCATTTTTGTCGATTTTTAAGTTTTCTACATTGTTTGAACAGGCCAATGGTTGTTTACATTGTGTGAACACTTCATGATGAATGGACCAATAGAAATGCTCCAAAACAGCTTGAAAAAAAATTCTGGTTTCATTGACTTGTTGGAGATACTTGTTTTTCATTGGACAGCGACGATATAAAGGCTTTCTGAATCACACAGACACACAAGAACACACTGGAAAATAAATTATACTTGAGACTTTTTTTAAACATACATGTAGATACACAAGAAAAGTATTACAGCGTAATGTTCTACGTATAAGGGTCTAACAAACCAGCGGTGCTCTGCTAGAGACATATTTTCCTTCCTGTGATGCTTGTTGTTTACCACATGTACGTAAAGCAGCACATTTCATATCTTATGAATGAACACGTCCATAATGTCCTACAAACAGAATCCATTGCTTAAGTTGGGCTTCTTGTCAATGGCTGTCAGAAGTTTTGGCTGGGCCTTCAGTTCTGGGTTGGTTAAGCAGCTCCTCAATTCGCTGAAGATCAACCTCAGCGTCGTGGTCCCGTCCACTAATTTCACCAATCAGGTCGTCTGTAAGCTGTAGACGAGCGTTCCTATGAAGAAAACAAACTTTTTAGAGAGACAGAAGGCTTGCAGATGCAATATATATATATATATATATATATATATATATATATATTTATTTATTTATTTATTTTTTAAACATAGCTTTACAAGAGGAGCGTATGAGATATGATTGGTAAGTGGACTTTTATTTTTTATTTTTTAACTATATAAAAAATACTTTTATTTACTTCAACTTATATTATACTTTGTATATATTTTTATTATTTCTTTTTTTTTGTTATTTATTGGAGAATGGAGAAACAGCAAAGTAAGAATTTCATTGTACAGTGTAACTGTCTGTTCTGCTGTGCATATGACAATAAAACTCTTGAATCTTGATTGGCCACTTGGTACGGGACAAAATCTTATTTTATCAAATGTATCACAGACTATCTGTAAGAAAATATAGCTTGAACGTAAATGTTGGCACTGCACAGCAGCCATAAATAACAATGACGTCAATAACAAAAACCATACAGCAGACAGCATCTACCACTACTTGTTTGTACATTGTGCTGTACTCTGTTGTGGAACATCACATCCCTCGTCCTCACCAGTTTAAGGGAACCTCCAGGAATTCGCTAACAGAAATTCCACTCTGCTGATAGCCACTGAAGTTTCAGTAACTAGCAATAACATTAGCAATCTGGCTTCTTTATGAATTAGCATTACCAGCAGATTGCCCCAGCACAGCTGCCGTTTCTCAAAACTCCTCCCACCTTCAAGACACATCATCAGAAGGGGATTTTCTAATCTTCAGACCACTGTGGCACAACTGTAGAAGGTGTTTAACTTGTTTACAGCTCTTGCTGTGATCATTTAAAACGTACCATTCAGCCACCCTCAACTCGAACAGTTCTCTCTGTTCTCGTCGCCTCTTGTCTCGCATCGTCTCTCCACCCATCTTCTGTAGGCCAATGATCAAAGCCCCAGCAGGCACGCTGAAACAAAACACTATGTCAACTGAAAACCACAAACATTCAGCCTTTACAACACTGTCCATTTAAAGTTTGGGGACATGCTGTCTTCTTCGGAAATGTCAGCAAAATATATATACAACGGTTTTGCTAAAAAACAACTTTAGGGTTAATTTCACACCATCACTCACTTTCTGTTCATCATGTCTTTTGTGTTTTGAAAAGCAGGGGTCCTACATTTACATAGGTAGGACCCTAAATGATTAGATTTTACAGTTTACTTTTCCTAACATTGTGAAAGCATGCACTCAAAACATTTGAGGCCGAAAGTGGTTTAAGCAGCTGAAAGGTTAATACTTGTGTGCTGACGTCACATCAAAGGAATACAATATTTGGTGTTACTCCCACAGTGGCATTCCGTTCCTTCAGAGCTGCAAGAAAAATGGCAGGATCTAAACAGCTTTCTATTCAGTAAAGGGTTTGCACGTGCCGTCAAGTTTGGCAGGACATCACAGCTATGCTATTTCAGCTTTTCATGTTGTACGAATGTCGGCAAACAAACTATGATATCTGACTTAACCCTTTGATACACAAGCTAAGCAAACCCCTTCTAATGCACAACATAGTTGAAACTTGACCCCTATTTATTTCCCATGTTATATTATGTATTGCTGAGTCTCTCTTTGGTAAATCTTTTGAAATCAGTTTAGTTCATTATTTAATGTTCCAAGTGTTCATTAAAAATCTAGTTTTTGACCATAAATCATTATTTAATTCTTTTTTATTTACTTCATGAACAAAAAAAGTTTTTGTAAATATGTTCCTGACTGCAAATGTTTACAAACATCAATAGTTCCTATCAAATTCCACATTAGATCAGTTTTGATCCATGTTGTGTGTTAGAAAGATAATAATACAAAAATGGTTTTATTCAAAAAGTTAAAAAAATTAAACTGAAATCAGGTTTTGTGATGATCAAATCAAAAGTTAACTGAGGAATTTATGGAAGCTTGAATGATGAATTTATTCTAAAACCCAGGGTTAAAATGTCCTAAAAGTTTTGGAAGAAATTTTAAAGATGTGACGTATTGAACTTCAAAAAACATATGTTTTCCATCCAGAGACTACTACACTAGCTGTGACACGGTGACATTAACATAATATAAATATAACATTTTGATGTAATAAGAATGACTGAAGAACAGACTGAAGATTTATCTCGTTACATAATACTGAGGTTTTAACTGTGCAGTTAAATAAATGTAATAAATCTCAGTATAGGTTATTACTGTACTCAGGATATCACAATACTTTTTAAATCACAGTAATATCACGTCCTGACTTAATTATCCTGATAATAAGTCAGGATAATGCATTGTGGGACCTTTGGTGACACCTCAATTTATTAATATAATCAATAGCATATGTTCTATTTGGAATTTGCTAAAATGGGACAAACGGAAGTTTTGATGCTGCTAAAAAGGGGCAAAACACAGAATATGTACTGGGCACTGAAGAATAGCTCATGTGGAGAAATTTAATTACCCATCATATAAAATAATACTGACTAAAATCATTTTTAGCTTCTTAAAATCATCTGGTGAGAAAGTCTTCATATCAGAGAAATCCTGCTTCCAAACACACAAATCTGAAGACTGGCCTGAAAAGGTGAATGGAGGCTAAAACTCCAGCTTTAGTGACAGTGGCATTGTGAATGGAGATGGAGTGCATAAATGCTGTCACCCTCTCCTGAGAGATGTGTTCACCCCCCAGGCACTTCTCTACTCACTCACTCACTCACTCTCTCTCTCATCTACACAGTCACCCTTCAACCCCCTCACCCGTCCCCTCTTGCCACCCATACCCCCCCCCCCCCCCCCCAACTCTTTCTGTGGGCGTTGTGTTGGCCAGCTGCGTCCTTCCCCACAACCCTCTGTGTCCATTTACATCCTTTCTTTCATCCTTCTCTCCCTCTCTCCCTCTCTTTCTCCCTCTCTCTGTCTCTCTGTCTCTGCCAGAGGAACCCATGTGTGATGCAGAAGGCCCAACTCTGGAGGGCAGAGCAGCGCGAGCGCCTAATCCAACAGCTGCACTGCTTTTTTTTTTTAAAACCTCCCTGTCATTTTTTCATTTCAATTCCATCCATCCCTCCACCTCCTCTCCTCCTTCTGGCTTACAGACCCCCCAGATGATGCCACTCCCTCTCTTTTCTTTCTCTCGCTTTTGCTTCTTTTTTCTGCTTTCTGCCATTTTATTCCGTTCCTGCTATTTTTTTCTTTTTTCTCTATTTTCCTCTCTTTCAGTCTTTCTTAATCATTCTTCTTCTTCTGTGTTCATCTTTTTCTCTCCTACTACTTTTTTGCCTCTTTTTTCCCACTTACTTTTCCCCTTTTTCCTTTCCCTCCAAGTCACTATTTTCTGTATCTTGTCTTCTTTTTCTCATCTCATGTCTTTCTCTCTCTTATTTTTACTTACTCAGTATTTCTCCCTTTTTCTTTCCACTGTCTTTCTTCTTCTTCTTCTAATTACCTGTCTGTTCTTTACCCACCCCTCTTCTTTCTCCCTTTCACCCCGTCCTTTTTTCTATCTTTCTCTCCCTCTCTTCTACGCTCTTCTTCCTTCTTTCTGTAGCAGTGATGTTAGTCTCTGTGACTGCAGGCTGTTGGGCGCTCGTCTCTGAGTGTCCGCGAGTGCTGTCGTTGGCATTGGCCTCTCTGACTGGCACCTGTGTGTAAACGGCCTCAGTGCCCGGCCAGGTGCAGCAAGACGGGCAGCGAAATGAAACCAGGCAGCTAATCCAATCAGCACATCACGCTCTAAATAGCGCCCAGCTCGGGGACGGGAAGCATCTACTACTTCTTGTGTACACTGCCATCGCAACAGTCGGGAAACACCAAGTATTACAAATGCTCCTGATATGAGAGCCTGTTTTGTTTATCTGTTTGTAATAGGAATCAACTGTTAACTGGGAATGAAAACAAAACAGAAACCGAGTTTTTCCTAAATAGTAACACAAATTCATCTCCCAATATTAATAACAACAGTACTGACTTGATTATTAACATTTACACATTCATTTATATAAACGTATAATCCTGACGAAGGATTCTTATCAGTATAGCGTACTGTGCTTGCCCAGTCGGGGAATAGACCCCAGTCAGCCGTGTTGGAGGGCAGCTGTATTACACATCACACAATACCAAACTCTAATTGCATTGTTGAATAAATGCAAGAGACTAATTTGGTGTTACTGCTCATTTAATAGGGCCTGATATCCACATAGCATGCAATATAAGAAAATTGTCTTCAAACATTCATTTTTTTAGTTCAAACCACAATTTAGCTCCTGTTTATTCTGAATAGTGCTGGGTTTGTTCCTTGTATCATTATCTAATCCTAGGTTTGCAGTTACTGAACTATGAACTGGTATAGAACATTCAGTGCTGATTCTGGGAAGGTTAAAAATGAATGCAGCTGATCGTATATGGTGAAATCAGAAATCCAGTCGTGTCAGTTAAACAGTGCTTCACTGACTGAATGAGTGTCAAATATCAAAATCTTCTTCTCCACTCTACTCACCCCAAAGCAGCGCCGATGGCTGTTCCTGCCACCACTCCAACGAGACCCAGATTCATCCGGAACATGCCCCCAGTTACCGCTACACACAGAAAAACAGGTCTTACTGATGTCATTACAAATCAGGACCGCGTTAGTGTTCACAAGCAGAAGAGATGTCATTGATTTCACTTTGACCAAAAGGTTTTTGTTGTGTGTGAAGTTTAAAATGTAATTTTACTAAATCTAAACAGAAGTCCTTAATTGTTTAACTAATAAAGTAACTACACAATTTATATAAAAAAACTTAGCAAACATGGCAACCCCTGTCCAATAAATGGGCATCATCTTAGGCGTAAGTGTTGATCTACATTGCCACCCCCTGCACTTGAATTCTGAAATACAAGGCTTTAAACAAGTCCTGTCAAATCTATAATGGTGTATAACGCACACAATGTAGTCTGTCATGATATTCCTTTTTAACTAGCCACTTATTTTCTATTATTTACTTGTTCTTTTTTATACTTATTATTTAATACATGTATGCGTATGTATGTATGTATATGTATGTGTCTGTTTATGTATGTATGTGTGTGTAAGTGTATATATATATATATATATATTTTTTTTTTCTTTTCCTTTTCTTTTTGGATTCCTCCGTTGGGGTTCTTCCTGGGATGGTTGGTGATGTGGGTTGGAGTTTTTCGGGCTGTGGACGGTTGTTGGATGGGTGTTGTAGGGATGTGGTGGGGGGGCATTGTGGATCTTATGTTGTTGAAAAATGAAGATTCAACTATGCTTCTGTTCTGTTTTGTATGACCTGTTCCTGTTCACAATAAACTAATATATATATATATATATATATATATATATATATATATATATATATATATATATAAATATATATATAAAAAGTTTGACAACCCTAGACTACTAAGGGTAAAGGAGTGTAGGGGGGAAGGCGGGTGAAGGCACTGACCTCCAGCCACAGCAAAATGGCTCATGGCGTTTTTGTCTCTATACACAGAAAGCCCGGTGCTGACAGAGCTGTTAGAAACAGAGTGAACAGCAGTCAGACGTACAGTTTGAATTATATATTTGTATTCACTCCTCTCGTTGTGGGCGCAGTCGACTCACTTAAAAAGAGTAACAAACGCCGCCACTCTCCAACCCCACCTCCAGCCGTACCGCACAAACCCTCTGATTGCTGCATTATGGGCCGAACGCTGAAGATCCAAAAACAAAACAGAAGCATCAGTGTTTCTCTCTGAGTACACAAACATGCAAGTGTGTTACCTGTTCTATCTACACAGATGACAGGTGTCAATCACCTCAGCTGACATGTAAGAGCTATTTTAGTATTATTAGCATTTAAGGTTAAGAGGCAGATGCTGACTGACTGAGTAGCTGTAAGACTGTCTGTCTACATATAAAAGAGTTTGATTGGTTAGTTTCCCAGACATTGCCAATAATAAGCTTTAGAGTCCGAAAGATTATAATATATTAAAATGTACTCTCATTAAAATGAGAAATGACATTTGCTTTTATATGTTTTGACCTACTTTTCAGGTTTGAACATGATCAGATATCAACTGATACGTAGATATCAAAGCTTTAAAAGCGCCGTGGGATAGAGAACTGATGGAGAGTTACAGATGACTAATATAAACAGCTTGCTGAACTAAATAACACTAAATAATGTGTAAATATAATTTTGTATTGAATGTTGGAACGGAGTAATACTGTCAATCATAAGCTGCGGGACTACAGAATAAACTCCTTACAGTCTCTGCTGCAGGTTTCCTAGCGTTTAACATACTGTATGAGAATAAAATCCAACATTTCCACATTCTGATGGCTCAAATTAGAAATTAGAAATAAAAAGGTTAATTAACAAGATTAATCTATACCACTCTTTGTCTTCTGATACCTGATCCTAAAATGTAGGTCGATGCTATGTTTGACTTTACTAGCTTTATTTATGCAATAACGTTTTTAATATATATTATTTTGGTAAAATCTGTATTCTGTGTCACAAATAAAACATACTCAGCTTGACTGAATAGCATTTACTTGTAGAATTATATAGTCACTGTCCAATAAAAACAAGCATCTTTAAAATGGCAACTTTACAGGAGATGTCTTCACTTTCAATGCAAGTCAGTCAATTTCTATTGGTCCTTTCCTCATGAAATGTTTTCACAGTGTAAGCGGCAGCTGCTGCGTTTATACAGTGTATTAAAATAGAAATTGACATGTTTTTCATTGGACAGCGACAATACACTAGATGCTTAAGAAAACCTATATTTGTTTATTCACTATACATGTTTAGTATTTGATATTATATAATTACAGTTAAAAAAACATATAGACAACTGAAGTAAATAAAATACCTTTATTGTGCAAAACAGTTCAAAACAGAACTGAACGATAAGTAGATCAACCTGTGGTGTGTACATGTAAGAACACAGCCGCTCCTCTGGCTCAGCAGAAACAGGAGCTGAATGTTGTTTCGTATCTGAAGGTCATTTGTCTAATACATGTGCCTCATTCACTCGTTCTTACATCTCTGACTGAAGTCCAATAAACATCACGGCTGGTCAGTAACAGCAACTTTCAGTGTTTTTTCTGGCTTCAGCCCACTGCTGACTGATACAGCTGACCGGTGACTGGCTGACCCACCTAACAGCCTGCTGTGCTAAAGGCTATCATTACGCTGAGAGTCCTGTGATTTAATCTTCTCCCTCAATAATAATCTGGACGGGTATTTAACAATAAGGAAATCTAAACAATGGTCCAGACTTACGGCCTTGTTTGTTTTGGTTTGTCTCTTACCACTGCATCCACTCTGTTCCGGAAGATGTCTGCCTGGCTGAGCTGGATGAACCTCTCACGGGCGTGACGGGCTGCAGGCAGTCCTCCATAAAACAGACCAACCATGGCTGCAGCTACGCCGCTCTTCACCACACTCCTCAACTCCTCGGGGTACGCCTGTCCATCTCTAGAGAATGAAAGGGTTTTTAGGATTAAGGAGAAAATAATTATGGGCACACAAGTCAACTAAAAAAAATCTAACTGAATCCTATATAGCCACAGTTGCCCCTTTCTTCAACACTATTGATGATATACTGAATTACCACCATTGTTTTTGTGTGTGTGTGTGTGTGTGTGAAATACCACAAACTCCCAGTGGTGGTAGAGTGTTTCAGTAGTTTCAGCATGATGGCTTTATATCAGTCACTCATCTTAAGTGAAGTGCTTTAAGATTAAGGTTTTAATGTCAGTATAGGAAAAAAGTGGCATCAAGAAATATTAAACCTACAAGCCCACTGGAAATGTGATCATTCTTCATAACACACAGCAGGAGCAGAGACTAAACTAACCCTGTCTGGAACAGGTCCTTGATGCGATCCCATCCCGTGTCTGGAAACTCGGGCTTGCCCACACGTTCGGGCAGGGAGCTGAGATTAGTCTGTGGTTCTGCACTCTCCGCTGCATGCACTCTGGGCAGGGTGAACCTGAAAAGGTCCAGCAACAGTCCGGTGTGCGAGGGGCTGGGCGAAGCTGCGTCTGTTGCGTTTACCCCACGTGTGGATGTGCATGTAAAGGGGCTCTCAGGGTGCATCTCGCTCCAGCGGGCTGTTAAATCACTGGGGGGAAAAACACATTGCCAGGGGTTAAGACATGTTCATGTAAGCACATGCAAGGCCTTCAGGGAGAGGAATACGGAGTCAGTCTGTATGCAACGAGCAATGCAGCTGTTGGGTGATGAGAGGAACTCTTTATAGATCGTTAAGAAATAACAGTGATTTACAGAAATACGTTGATCAGTGAGTTATTTTGTTCTTTTAATCAAGTTCTATTATACTTTTCTAGTTTTTCTCCTTCCTTTAGTGTGCTGTGTAGTTTTTGTTACACGGTCTGCAAAGTTGTGCAGCTCAAAGTACACGCCAGATGGAAAACTCTCTCCACAGTGATCTGCCTTGTGTGCAATGCCTCGTTGGAATTCCAGCTCTTTCGGTGTCAGAAGGTGGCGTCATCTCATTACACATTATTACTGGCTGCCTACCAGCACGCCTGGCACACCTTCACACACCACAGACAAAACATAAAACATAGTCAAACTTCTACTCTACACTGTCCTGCTCTGGTCTAGCTTGGGAAGGTAGGCCAGGTTTGCCAACTTGTTGAGCCTGGCCTTAAGGATTGGGCCCAATAACAATATCACAGCTGGATCTCTAGTGGATGGTCAATCCGAACAGAGCTGACTAATCAGAGCACACTGAGCTTATTAGAAGGCGGGGCTTAAAGACAAAGGAGCTTTAACAGAAGGTGCGTCCGAAATCGCCTACTAGTCAGTAGGTACTAGATTAGAGTCAGTACGTCCTGCTCGAGCGGCAGACTAGTAATTTCAGTAGGCGAGTTTTAATAGCCACATATGCATATATGCCATTCATAATGCTATTCATTTAAAAGCTCTGATTACTGACAGATTTAGACTTTTTGTGATACTGATCTGCGTTTCTGTCTGAATATGTACTCAGACGGTGTCGAGCTGTAGCTCAGAGAAGATGAAACGGGAGGAATGTATTCATTGTTTACCTCAGCAGTAACTCTAGCTTCTGTAGCGGCAGTTCACTAGTCATAGCTGCGTACACACAGCCGACGTTCTGCTTTTCACGTTTTTTTCCTAAGCTCATTCATCCGCAGCTCCAGGTGAATCATGGGATACACAGTGTGCTGTGTTCGCCTACATAAAAATGGCCTCGAGTCAGTAGGTGATCCGGGTACCGTTCGCCTACTACTCGATACCTACTGAATTTCACCTACTGAGTAGTAGGCGATTTTGGACGTACCCAGAGCCTTGCAGACAGAGGGTGAACACATATGTAAAAAATATTGTCTTTTGGGAAATCACTAAAAAGTATCATAAAAAACACTGAAAAATGATCATAACAGGACCCCAAAGAGAATTCCATCCTTACAAAACTGTCAATGCACAACGTTAACAGTTGTTATTTTGCTATCTTTAATAAGCAATCAGCCTTGGTCACTCTAAAATTGCCCGTAGGTGTGAGTGTGTGCGTGTGTTGTCCCGAGTCCGAGTACGTGGCGGGGGTTTTGTAAGGAAGGGCATCCGACCTTAAACACAAATCTAGTTGACTCGCTGCGGCAAGTCCTGTAGAAGAGGAAAAAGCCGAAAGGTGTGTGTTTATAAGCAATCAGCCCCACTTAACGTCTTGCTTCTCCACTCCAAGTGCTGCCAGCTCAGGCCTCACAGGGAAGTTATGCAATTACATGACTCTAATCATACCAAATCATGGTCCCAGTATTGTGTATTGAATTTAATCACAGGCTTACTGTATCATTTCACCCATATTATAAAAGAGTAAAGAACAAAATTACATTTCAGGGTAGCGTTTGGTCTGTGTGTACCACGTACCTCTTCACAAGATATTTAAGAAGAAAAGAAAAAGGCACCAAAAACCTGAAAACTATTAAAATGTGTATTCATAACCATTTAATGTAATAACTTTCAGTAGCTTTTAGAGTCATTAAACTCTTTAAATGTCTGGTTCCCATCACCAACACTGTGAACAATTATTTTTAGAACTGAGCCACTGTGGATCACTGTTTACATCATTATTAAACAGGTTTATGATGCAGATATTTAGAAAAATATATTTCCCCTTTAAATGTGTATAAGGGTCTAACAGCATGGCACTTGTCATCAGCATATACATTTAAAAATAATGTTAGGGGCTCAAGAATAAAGGATTCCAGCTCCTGAACATCTTCATGACTAGTGTATTATGTAGGAAGTAGAGAGAGATCTGAGGTTTAACCTGTACACGTTTATTCACTATTCATTTCACTTACTCCAGAACTTTGTCCGAAAACCTCGATGCTGAAATCAGTTCTTATTCATCAGTGTTTTGTTTAAACTTTCTAGTTCCACCTTAAACAGTGCAGCTGTTACAGTCCGGCGTCTGACTGAGGCACCAGTTAAGGTGGAACTGAAAAATCCGAACAAGAAGTCAACTCAAACTGACTATCAGCTCAACTGCTTTCTTTCTAGTCAGCTTATTTCCTCGTTCCACCTTAAATGGTGCAGCTGCTGTATTCTGGAGCCCGTATTTATGTTTGTAAATGAGAGAAATGCACCTCTATAATTTAAGTGCCGGAGTTTTACGGTAACTCGGTATTTTTTGGACGAGGCTGAAGTTCACTTCTTGTTCGGATCTTCCAGTTCCACCTTAAATGGTGCAGCTGTCAGCCGCTACAGTATTTAAGGTGGAACGGGGAGTTAGAATAAGAAGATAACTTCAGATACGCCGTTTTCAGGTTAACGCTCAAAATAACAGCTTTACGAGGAACGTAATGTGGAAGCGGTCTCCAAAATCCAGAAAAACAAATTAAATATGATATAAAACAGAGCCAGTCAGCAGCCGGAGGACATTCAACCAGCCGGAGATTCTTTACCTGCTGCCCGCTTTAATGCTCCTTCATCTCCCACCACAATGTCAGCACAATCCTACCCGCCCTGCAGCGCCGCTCAGCGGTGGAGGACCGAGCGGTGAACTCTCACACTCACAACCGGATCAATTAAAGGGATAGTTCACCAAAAATATAATCTCCCTCTTTCAGATCGAGATAATCAAAATATAATCAAATGATTTTGTGCAAATACCATATTAATGTCTGTAAATGAAAAAAATTGTCTTACATTTATGAAGAAACCTAATGAAAATAATAAAAAACTGTATTTGTGACTAATTTAACTATGCTCTATTTTCCTCCCTTACTTGTTTTGTTTCTTTTTAAAAAATCAGTTCATTCGTTTTGTTTGGCCTTTTCTGTATCTTTTCTGTTTGTTGTAAAGCTATTTAAACACCATCACGTTTCTCAACAGTTTTTCTTCTTTTATACATTTTTATTAACTGTAATTTCTTGTTGACTTAAAACATACAGTCAATCAGCCAAGGCAAGTTCAGTGTATTGGAGTTGTAAGGCTAATGCTGCTAATGAGTAATTAAAGCCTTTACTATATTACCAGTGATCATAGTTCTAAATTGAGCTGGATCAGCTCCGTCCCATGGTCCAGCCACTTCTAGACCCCCTCCAGTTCGCCTACCAGCCTCGTCTGGGAGTGGAGGATGCCATCATCTACCTGCTGAACCGAGTCTATGCTCACCTGGATAAGCCAGGCAGCACTGTGAGGATCATGTTCTTTAACTTCTCCAGTGCGTTTAACACCATTCAGCCTGCTCTTCTGGGTGACAAGCTGAACGTGATGCAGGTAGACGCCCCCCTCGTGTTCTGGATTGTTGACTACCTGACTGGCAGACCACAGTATGTACGTCTGCAGCACTGTGGGTCAGACAGAGTGGTCAGCAACACTGGAGCCCCGCAGGGAACTGTCCTCTCTCCCTTCCTCTTCACCCTCTACACCACTGATTTCAACTACTGCTCAGAGACCTGCCACCTCCAGAAGTTCTCTGATGACTCTGCACTAGTTGGATGTATCAGTAGGGGTGATGAGGATGAGTACAGGGCGACGGTGAACGACTTTGTTGCGTGGTGTGAGCTGAACCATCTGCAGTTCAACGTGACAAAGACAAAGGAGCTGGACCTGAGGAGGGACAAAACACAGGTGACCCCTGTTTCCATCAGGGGGGTCAGTGTGGACACTGTGGAGGACTATAAATATCTGGGCGTGCACACTGACAATAAACTGGACTTGGCTAAGAACACTGACGCCCTCTATAAGAAGGGCCAAAGTCGTCTCTATTTTCTGAGGCGTCTGAGGTCCTTCAACATCTGCAGGACTATGCTGAGGATCTTTTATGAGTCTGTAGTTGCCAGTGCCATCCTATAAGCTTTTGCATGCTGGGGCAGCAGGCTGAGGGTGGCAGACGCCAACAGACTTAATAAACTGATCCGCAGAGCCAGTGATGTTGTGGGTGTGGAGCTGGACTCACTGACGGCAGTGTCTGAGAGGAGGATTCTGTCTAAGCTGCAGGCCATTATGGAGAATGGCTCCCACCCTCTTTATCACACAGTGATGAGACGCAGGAGCACATTCAGTGAGAGACTCATTCAACCAAAATGCACTACAGAACGCCACAGGAGGTCATTCCTACCAGTGGCTATCAGACTTTATAACTCCTCCCTTAACGTACGACACCTTTCACATGTACAGTGATACCAGTAGAACAATAATTTAATTCTGTATGTAAGAACTCAAATGTGCAATAACTTTCCTACTTCTAAACTCTTACTGCTGTATACGGTATATCTGTACTTAATATTATAGACACAGTCACTTTATATTTTATTATTCTATTGTAATATAAGACTATATATGTGCCACAGTCACTTTACATTTTATTATTCTATTGTAATATAAGACTATATATGTGCCACAGTCCCTTTACATTTTATTATTCTATTGTAATATAAGACTATATATGTGCCACAGTCCCTTTACATTTTATTATTCTATTGTAATATAAGACTATATATGTGCCACAGTCACTTTACATTTTATTATTCTATTGTAATAAGACTATATATGTGCCACAGTCCCTTTACATTTTATTATTCTATTGTAATATAAGACTATATATGTGCCACAGTCCCTTTACATTTTATTATTCTATTGTAATATAAGACTTATATATGTGCCACAGTTCCTTTACATTTTATTCTTCTATTGTAATATAAGACTTATATATGTGCCACAGTCCCTTTACATTTTATTATTCTATTGTAATATAAGACTATATATGTGCCACAGTCACTTTACATTTTATTATTCTATTGTAATATAAGACTATATATGTGCCACAGTCCCTTTACATTTTTTTTCTAAAATGGAATTTCTGCACACTGCAGTGGTGGAGATATGAAGTCATTCAAGGCCTGTGCTGTGAGGTGGTTTAATATAGAGAAACCTGTTTACACTGGTGGAGAGAGGAAATGAGAGTCACCACGTCTACAACAAATACAGGCACTTTAATTACTATACAAAACCACCTACACACGTCTACTGAGTTGTAAATGTAACACTGATAATGGAGAAATAACAAATCAGAAAAATAATTGTTTTATGGACTATTTTGGCTTTTAACTAACTTTTAACGAAATAACTCTACATCATGAATAATAAAGAAATCTTGAAAATAAAACAAATAAACAAACACTAACAATATTTCTGTGATAGAGCTGCTTTGAGACAACACTGGTTGTAAAAAACATAATATAAATAAATGTTGATTGATGGATGGATGGATGTTCTCTGAAAAGGGTGCTTTTAATTATATAGTTAAATGTTATGCTTTGACACACGGTATACTTGATACGGCAATTAATAATAATAATAAAAAAATAAAATAAAATAAATAAATAAATAAATAAAAAAATATATATAAATATATATATATATATATAATGTGTGTGTTTTTCCATGACCTAGCCCCTTTAATAACAATAATAATCATCAGGTACAGGATCTTCCTTCTATATTCTGTATCTTCCACAAAACTGATTGTAAAAAGCGCTACATAAATAAATGTTGATTGATTAATGATGTTCTCTGAAAAGGGTGCTTTTAATGATATAGTTTTTTTTTTTTTTTTTTGGTATGCTCTGACACAGTATACTTTTAATATACCAATGTCAATGGAACCAAAATCTTTTCCAAGCTATTCTGGAGCATTTCTATTGGTCCACTCATCATAAAATTTTCAAGAAATATAAACGACCATTGTTGTGTTCAAATGATGCGCAAAACATAAAATCAACAAAAATGGAGATACATGTTACGTGTTTTGTATTTATATTATATATATGCATGTGTGTTTTTCCATGACAAACTCTTTAATAAAAATAATCATCATCATCTGGTGTAGGATCTTCATTTTATCTTTTGTTTCTCAAAGAATGAACAAGCACAACTTTTGAAAATACAATTTATTTGGTCTTAAAAGCAAAGTGTCTTCAAAACATCACTCCAGCGGTTAGTATGAACATGAGCGTCAGAATGTAAAAAACAAAGCACATTACGAGGTAACAGTGCTGGCGTTAGAACACATCCTGCATCGGTTTAACTTGGCCTGTTCACTGTACTTTGGTCAATGAACAAAACAGAGCACAGTGTAAATCCACCTAAGCTACAGACCTAAACACCAAATATCAACATACTGCTGACGTTAAGAATACTAGAACATATTCAGTTTCAGTGCCAATGTGGCTCTAGATCATATCCTCCAAGTGAAAGAGAGCAGGTGTTGTGATTTGCAGGATGTTGTGGATACTGTTCACATTCACATGTTTCTGTGGCACGTTCAGGTTGATTTTGGCTACTCGACTCACTGACAAACCCAACCGTCACTACTGCTGATGATACGAAAGCCCTCCTACTGAGGTGAGGTTGATTTGTTGGTAGCGCTCCATTGGCAACAACAGCACAAACAGATAAGAGGAAGCTGCATCATGTTCCTAAGAACCTCCACTAAGCGGACAGCAGAGGGCAGCACAGTATACACAAAGGAGAAATGAAAAGAGAATTTCTACATTTCAGCATAATTCAGTTACTGAGATGTAAACAAAGCCATTCAGACTGATTTGATGTGAAACGCTAAACTAAAGAAAGCCTTACTGACTCTGATTTCTTATTTACAGTCGTAGTGACAGGAATCAGGTATACAGATATAGCCATAAATAGGCCAGTCATCATCATCACGTTTTGCTAATGATTAACTGCCATATTAACAAAGCAAATGGGCAAATGACCTGAGATTTACCTTTATTTTCCTTTTTTTTTACCTATGGGACGCTAGGTAGATTCCAAATAACAGTAATAGCTTGAGCTCAAATAAACAAACATTACTCACCACTGTCCTGTAAAGGTGTGAGAACATATCCTGTAAGAATCCTATCCTGTAAGACCCCTGCACAAAACTGACAAAAAATCTATTCTGTGTTTCAAAACTAAAACACAATAAAAGATTGGCAGCAACATTTATGGAAATAACTGAGATCAACTAATCAGGTGACTAATGTTATTTATAACAATAAAGATGATAAAACAGTTGCAAAGTTTTAGGTGGCCTTTCTTGTCCTGTATGTAACTCTCCAGCATGAACATGCTTACAAAATCATTTAACCCTAAACTTTCCCCAAAATAGAGCAAAACATAATTAGGCAACGATTTCATGGAATATCTTTCTGTAAGGTCATTTAAACTCTTTGGATTTCTGGGTTCTACCACTAGGACCAATTCTGACAGTGAGAACCCGTTTACACCTGGTCATTTCATGCATTCTGAACAGCAGGGTTATATCTGGATAATTCCTAGTCACATAACAAGTCTAAACCTAAGACGCATTAAAGACAGATACAAATCTCATCGCTCAATCCACTTTAGGAGGTGGTCTAAGATGCATTTGAGCCAGATGTTATAGCAGTGTAAACACATCCGTCCCCAAGACAACCAACACCCCTCCCAGTACAACCCAAACTCTTCCCCTGCAGTACATTACAGGGCACATAATCCACGTCTTCAAGGAAGATAGTAATGGAGGACACACGTGGTTGGGGACCAGATGAAACAAAACGCTTAAGAGCAGAAGAGACGCTACTTTGCTAAACAAACTAGATGATGGAGGCTGACTGGATAAAAGGTTGTTAATTGGTTGCCACGTAATTAGCGGATTTGCATATTCCTTCACACATAGACCAACCAGAGACACATCTGACTACCACCAAGTTTAAACGCATGGGGCTACAATCTTATCAAAATACCATCCAGATACTGGTCGCTTGAAAAAAGAAAGTATTTCACATCAAACCACTTGAATGAATTTGTTTACATCGTAATGACTGAATGACTCTACCCACCTCCTAAATTGGTCTTCATAGAGGGGAAATAGAAAAAGAATCAAAGAGCAGGGAGCTAAAAGTAAAGGGAAGAAGGCTGTGACTTAATTCAAAGCCTGCCTCTACCCCGTATACAAAGACTGCATGGAAATACAAACACTGAGCTACATATAGACATAAACCACAGACAGACTGAAAGACTGTAACAAAACACAAACAAATCAAATCAAATCACACCAGATTAAAAGTTAGATACATGGACTGACTTGTCTACGGGTCTAGAATTAGCGACAACTTCTTAACTAAGCTGAATTAATTCTGCCTGGCGTTGATCTTAATGACTTGGATTTTTCTCAGCACTGAGCACTACATGCTTTTCAGCGACACAGATCAGTTCTGTCCATCATTTCAAACTGATTAAAGAAGGAAAGAAAGAAAAAACACTTTCCCTCACAGACCAAATGCCACCAATCAGCCAAGACATGCATGGTGTCTGCAGTTTGCTTCTGTAGTCATGAGCACCAATAAGCACTGTACAAACTGAATGTTACACGCTTGGCTCCAACTGCACCAAACTACAATGATCTCACACTGTACGACATACTGGCATCTATAAAAACAATGTATTGCATAGCTGAAAACAGTAGCAGCAGCCGTTTGAAACCTTCAGGCCTTCAATAAGCCTGAATTTGTGTGTACTGAAGAAACATTCAGATCTGTTATGGGTTGATCAACCGTAAATGGCAAAAGCTCTACAAATTAGATTTTCTGCAAATAAACTAGCTGTTTATTAATGTTATTATTCATTGGTCAGCTAAGGGCTTTAAGACTTACTAAAGTTCTGAAAGTAGAAAAAGGAAAAACGCTAGAAAGACAAACATCAGTACTGCTACAGTTTTTGCCCCCATTTAGAACCCTAATCATAACTGATGACAGAATTTAAAACTAATAATAATAGAATAATACAGATGATTAGCAGGACCACTATCTGCAGTGATCAGTTGTAGTAACCGAGACAGTATAGCAGACGATGACAGCTGAGCGTGACTGAGAAAGAAGCACTTTGGAGACTGTTAAAGCTGCAGGTTCAGAATCGTAAGTCCACAGACTGAGCAGGATCAACAAGGAGCTGCCTTTATGGAGCTTGTAGTGACACTACATGAGGAGCACTGCGTACAATGTTCCCTAAAAGATTTTCTTATCTAACTACTTACTTCTTGGCTACTTATGACTGTATTGTGTATTTAAACATGTAACTTGATAGACAGAGCCTTCTTCTATACTGAATGTCTGCATAATTTAATCATGGGGGTGTAAACGAAGTCTTTCAGAGCGGGTGCACTAGAGAAAAATACACAGTCACAACTGTTCACAGTGGTGGTGACAGGAATCAGATGTCTGAAGAGTTTGATGCTAAACTGAATAATAATACATCACAGAACGGTATTACACAACATGATAAGATGAGAAAGTTTTGGTCTGAAATGCACTTATTAAAATACACACATGGTGAAGAGGTACATGTTGGAAGGCAAAAACATCCCAATAGAAAAACATATTTGATTGATTTTATATTTACTTTACTATCATCAACACCACATACAAAATCCTTGGTGGGTTTGGTAAGTAAAGTAAGTAATGTTACTTATTTTGGTAAGTAAGTAAGTAGAATGACTAAATGTTTGTTGTACACGGTGTTACATACTGGACATATGTTTCCCATCACCACCACTGCAAATCAATCAATGAACCACTCTGCTTGCATCTTAGCCTTTGAATAATGTAGAAATTTTGAAAAAAATGCTGCAATTGCCCTCCAGATTGATGCCTTTTTAATATCCAGGCTTATTTCCTAGACTAATTATGCAGTAAATACTAAGAATTGTTTGGTAACTACTATGGAAGTCCTGCAACTCCTCAACATTTTGGGACTTAAACCTGTGATGAAGCCTAGGGGAAAGAACAAGTAATGCATTTCCAGGACAACCATGAAGGTCAGGATGTAAAGCAGGAAACAGTGCTGCAGGTCAAAGCTCAGACCTGCTGGGTTTGTGGGTGACCTGCTTATAGCTGGACTTGCGCTTGGGCTTGTACATGAGCAGCTTGCTGAAGTCTGTGAGGAGTCTCTCCCAGTAGCAGGACACATCCTCCATACGGAGGTGATCCTGGATGAAATTCTGACCCCTATAAGAACACAGCACAGTCTTAGCAAGCAGTAAGTATGTGAGATTTAAGGCTTTAAATGTGTTTAATCTGTAGTTAATCCAGAATTAGCATGGTATTATTACCTTATTGCAATGGATTCTGCTACCTTGTCGTTTTCCTTGACAAACAGCAGCAACTCCCTAAATAAACATACATTAGTGAGAACTTTATAACTGGACGAAATTTCAAACTGAGATTTTTATCTTAGGGAATGCATTCCTCAAAAGATCAAAATGTCTAAAATTAAAGACTGTAACTATTAAATATATATGTAACAGAGTTATGCACACACAGTTTACGGACACAAACATCTGGACAATTTCCAACTACAAAAGGTATGTGCAAGAGTGAGATCCTGCAAGTGTGGCTTTTTTATATTTGAATGCAAAACAAGGTATTAAAGAATAATTAAAAAACAAACAAACAAAAAACACACACACACATTACCTGTCAAAAGTTTTAGAACACTGCCAGTCAAATGTACTAAAACGTTTGACTGGTAGTGTACCTAAAACGTTTGTCTGGTAGTGTACCTAAAACGTTTGTCTGGTAGTGTATCTAAAACGTTTGTCTGGTAGTGTATCTAAAACGTTTGACTGGTAGTGTATCTAAAACGTTTGACTGGTAGTGTATCTAAAACGTTTGTCTGGTAGTGTATCTAAAACGTTTGTCTGGTAGTGTACCTAAAACGTTTGACTGGTAGTGTACCTAAAACGTTTGACTGGTAGTGTATCTAAAACGTTTGACTGGTAGTGTATCTAAAACGTTTGACTGGTAGTTTACTAAAACGTTTGTCTGGTAGTGTACCTAAAACGTTTGTCTGGTAGTGTATCTAAAACGTTTGTCTGGTAGTGTACGAAAACGTTTGTCTGGTAGTGTACTAAAACGTTTGATTGGTAGTGTATCTAAAACGTTTGGCTGGTAGTGTACGAAAACGTTTGTCTGGTAGTGTATCTAAAACGTTTGTCTGGTAGTGTATCTAAAACGTTTGATTGGTAGTGTATCTAAAGCGTTTGGCTGGTAGTGTACTAAAACGTTTGTCTGGTAGTGTACCTAAAACGTTTGTCTGGTAGTGTATCTAAAACGTTTGGCTGGTAGTGATCTAAAACGTTTGACTGGTAGTGTATCTAAAACGTTTGTCTGGTAGTGTATCTAAAACGTTTGTCTGGTAGTGTATCTAAAACGTTTGTCTGGTAGTGTACTAAAACATTTGGCTGGTAGTGTATCTAAAACGTTTGACTGGTAGTGTTCTAAAACGTTTGACTGGTAGTGTATCTAAAAACGTTTGGCTGGTAGTGTATCTAAAAACGTTTGGCTGGTAGTGTATCTAAAAACGTTTGGCTGGTAGTGTATCTAAAAACGTTTGGCTGGTAGTGTATCTAAAACGTTTGTCTGGTAGTGTATCTAAAACGTTTGACTGGTAGTGTACTAAAACGTTTGTCTGGTAGTGTATCTAAAACGTTTGACTGGTAGTGTATCTAAAAACATTTGGCTGGTAGTGTACTAAAACGTTTGTCTGGTAGTGTATCTAAATCGTTTGACTGGTAGTGTATCTAAAACGTTTGGCTGGTAGTGTATCTAAAAACATTTGACTGGTAGTGTATCTAAATCGTTTGACTGGTAGTGTATCTAAAACGTTTGGCTGGTAGTGTATCTAAAACGTTTGACTGGTAGTGTATCTAAAAACATTTGGCTGGTAGTGTACTAAAACGTTTGACTGGTAGTGTATCTAAATCGTTTGACTGGTAGTGTATCTAAAACGTTTGGCTGGTAGTGTATCTAAAAACATTTGACTGGTAGTGTATCTAAATCGTTTGACTGGTAGTGTATCTAAAACGTTTGGCTGGTAGTGTATCTAAAACGTTTGGCTGGTAGTGTATCTAAAACGTTTGACTGGTAGTGTATCTAAAACGTTTGACTGGTAGTGTATCTAAAACGTTTGACTGGTAGTGTATCTAAAACGTTTGACTGGTAGTGTATCTAAAACGTTTGGCCGGTAGTGTTTTTTTTCTTTTATTTGCATTTTTTTTTTACATGACATCCCTACTTTAAAGGGCTTGGCAAATCAACTAAAGCAATTAAAATCTAAAACAGATTAGGAATGCACAATGACTCAAAATCAAATAGATATAAAAACTGACTGAGATTTACTGTAATCCAGAAGAGCAGAATTTTTAGGTGTAAATGGGTCTGCATCTTATTCATTTTACTGCAGTTGTAACCTTTCAGAAATAAATGTTATATTCTTATGGTACTCCCAATTTTATGAATATTTGTATAAAATGAATCATAAATCTGTTGTATACATGTACATGGGAAATACTAGATATTGGCTCCGGTCCATAACAAAGTGATTTAATTTGCAGTCATAATATTGCGCAAATGCTGATAATGTGGAGTTGGGTATATCGTTTTACTGTATACATAACTATGTTGTGTAAATAGTTCATCCGGTCATATCTGTGTGCTCAGAATTATTACTGAAAATGCACAGAATTGTACCAACATATTAAAAACTAAAAATAAAAATTTTAAATTATGTGACATGCTGAATTCATCCTATAGAAGTGCAAGAGTATTAAATAATTGAATGGTTTAGAGATTTACACCTTTGACGGGCGTCTATTGCTTTCTAAACGCACTTGTGGTAATCAGCCTTAGCAGAAAGCAGATGGAAGTGGGGGTTGGTGGGGGTCACCTGAGGTCAGAGAGGTCCTGTTTGACTGGGATGTAGTGCACCCAAGGCTGGAGCTGAGGGTAAAAGAACTCCACCCACTCTTCCCCAACGTGGAACACCAAGGAACCGCAGAGGAACAGGTGCTTGAAGCGGAAGCTGGCTGCTACCCCACGAAAATTAAAGAGGTATCTAATGGAGGGAGAGGAAGAGGGAGAGATGTAACAGATGGTAAAGAACTATAAATAGAGAAACGCAAAGCTTTTAACTCTTAACTACCATCACACAGCTTATAAACCAGTTTACATGCATTATCACTAGATAGTCTATTAGATGTTTAGGTTTTAAACATTTCCAATTTTTAATACTTATTTTTTTTACCTTAAAACAATGAGACAAACTTTTAGAAAGTAATATAAGAATTGTTTTTTTTTTTAAATATTATTATTATTATTATTTTATGGATATAATTCAAGTTAGCCATTATTTATGGTCAAAACACCTTAAAAAGCTTGATAAACACACAACTATTAAGAGAAGTAACAATACTGAGTACACAGTTGTTATTGTGATACTGCTCACAACTGTGGCTATTTTTCATGGCTATGCACCAGACACCTCCTCAAACAGAAACAACTTGACCTTCACTTCTGCACAAGGCACATGCCAGGAACCTGACAAAACCGAGGTCTGCCACAACAAGTGAGACCGGCACACTCTTAAAAGCTCTTCAGTTGAGTGGGACGCGTGTCCAGGTCAAGGTCAAAAAGTCTAGCACTGGTTTCGTTTGGTAACAAGGGACAAAAAAACTAAGAACTTGTGCATTTCAGCAATGTCAGAACTAACACTTATCATTAGCACTGACAGCCCCTTCCAGCTGTTCAACATCAGTGGACACTAGTGATACAGTAATCAAAATTATTTTGGTTGCGATCTCCCGATTATAAGATAAAACCTCAGATGATATGACTCACTCTTCGCCTAATTATATAATAGAGGCTAAACTAGAGAATCTGAAGACAAAACACCATCAATTCAACAGCACAGAACAAGAATGTAATAATAAAGGACGGACAATAATATCAGTCAGTAAAGCAGAACTAGTGTAGTATAATACAATGGTGATATTATATCAGGATATTAGGATTTTTAGCCCCCTAAAACTGGTATCCTCAACTACCACATAATTTTCATATGGTCAGGCCCTAATCTGATCATACAAGAGTTTTTGAATGAACAGACATTAAAATGTATTTCTTTCTTCAAGGTTACCAAACTACAAAACAAGAGTTTTAAGATATCGTCGCTATCCAATGAAAACCATGTATATCCATTTTTGTCGATTTAAAGTTTTTTTTACATCATTTGAACACGACATTGGCCGTTTACATTGTGTGAAAATTTCACGACTAATGGACCAATAGAAATTGTCCAAAATAGCTTGGGAAAAATTCTGGTTCCATTGACTTACATTAAGGGTAAAGTATGTTTTTGGTCTCTTCTGTAAAGTATTTTGGAGATACTTGTTTTTCATTGGACAGCGACGATATACATAGTTTTGCTTTGGACACAGCTAAAGACCATTTCCCACATGCACATTTTCCAGAAAACGTAATGGTAAATAAAAGACAAAGTGAAAATTCTGGTAAAACGGACACAGCATTTTACTGTCCACATGTTTAATTGCTGGAACATTACTCACAGTAAGTGTGAACCACAGCAGATACATCACATCATAAAATCAGTAACGTCTACATCACTGTCTTAGCTGAAAGAATGTTTCTCTGAAGCAATTTTGTTTTTAGTGAGTGTGAACATCACAGAGTGTATTGTATACACTGTTTTAGAAAGCAGACCGTTTGTGGGGGTCTCTCAGTTTTTATGAGAGAAAAAAAAGACCATTTCTGTTGCACATGATTCAGAAGTGAAGGTGCCTGCTGGCCATTCACATTCAGCATTTCACCTCCTGTGTAGAGGGGTTTTTGTGGCATGTATAAAATTGTGCTTCCTGCTGGAAGACCACGTGAGGGCTGATTGTGGGAACGACGCCTGCGTCAAACCCTGAACATTGGCGGTAAAAATAACCAGACAATGTTCTGAGCTGAAATGTGCTGCAGGAAGAGAGGACCTCTTCAACAGCTCCACACTAATGTACAGCAGGACTGCCGCGCACTTAAAATGAAAGGACTCATGAAAGGAAGTAGTCTAAACTGCTCTCAACTGCACTGAATAACTTGTGAAAGGAGACTTACTTGTATTCACAGTGGTCAACCAGGGGAATTTCTTTGGCTGGGGGTCTTCCTAAAGTGTCCTGTGAGAAAAGGGAAAGAAGGACAGGAGGAACACTTGAAAGTGGAGAATAGAAACAGAACCAGGTCAGCTTGTTTTGCTCTGTTATAAAGTGAAAAACGCATAGCATCACTGCACTGATCTCAAAGTGCTGGTTCTTCAATAAGACCGTCATTTAAGCACAAATTATAAGCAATAACAGTATATTTAAGTATGCAACCATGGTTACCAATCAAATCTGACCTATTTTAAAAGCTAGAACTTCACCCAGATCCAAAATACACTGCATTTGATCTGTAAACGGACCTTCTCTGACTTCCAGGCCTGGTTCTTGGTGTACTCTGCGTCCACCAGCTCAGGCGATTCTCTGGACAGCAGGATTAAAGGGTCTCTCTCCGAACTGGTTCTGGGTCGGGAGCAAAAAGAACTCAGGGACATTCACAAATCACCTCCATACACACAGACTGATCTAGGCTCTAGAGATTGACCAATCTATCAGTATTTTCTAGTTCCTGGCCATACATAGATGTGAACCAGAGTGGAGGCGTTATTCCTTAGCTCCAGGGCTAAAGCTAACTGCTCTAGTGTAATACACACATTAACGTTACACAGCGAGTCTCTCTGGAGCAGCCAAAGCTTCCCAGATATTACTCAGCATTCGAGCCAAACATAACTAAATAAAGTATAAACTCTCCCTCTCTCTCCCGTCCTCTCTCTAATTTCACTACGTGATAAAAACCCTACCGTGAAGTGAGGCACTCTGTAACTGCAGCAAAGATGTCGACTGTGTGGAAGTATTTTTTAATGCACTTCTTAATAACTTGTTAGTTATTGGTGTTACTGTTACTGTTTTGGGGGGCAGATAATTTTTTTTTTCTTGTTAAGTCAGTGTTAAATAAATGATGTTAAGCTCAGAAATGTTGTGGCACTTCTTATTAACAGTGTGACATTTTTGCAGCAAACTTCTAGATAACTTATTGATATCGGCCCTAAAAATCAGCAGCACATATCGCCCATCGGATGACCCTGACCTCTAAACATCGGCTACGGCTATAGAAAAACCCAAATCGGTCGATCTCTACTAGACTCAGGCTGTATTTTTGAAGTGACCACACTACATGCCAAATAGCAACAAGATTTTAAGCAAACCTAAACTCACCTGGAGCCTCTGAAGAATCCTTTGGAACTTTTCTTTTTCCAGGGCCACCGAGCTGACGACCTACAAATAAGAGAAAGAGAGAGAGAGACTTCAGTGTCATTAGTGTAGGAAATCTGCATTTTACCTGCTATTAGTTACACATATTTAGTTACAGACTACAGCACCGGCACACAACTCACTTTTTCAGGTCATCTCTCATCAGGTCCCAGCGACCCAGTCCAGTGGGATAAATCGGCCACACTGCGGGACCTCCCTCCCAGAACGTCCACGCAGGGTACATGACATCCCGGTAGTCTGGCGTCTGGAACCATACGAGAGAATAAGCAGATCTGTGAAAAAATTCTATTAATTAATCCCTGAACATAGTCAATCAGTTAGGTCATGAGTTTTCCTACTTTAGTTTTGGACGGGAGGTACGAGGATTATGCTACTCTCAAACATAGATGTTAAAATATCTAGGACAGTCTCAACTGACAGGGCCGGAGTGGACTGTAACACCCAATGTGGGGAGACCAATCAACTAGAGCTGAACGATACGGCCTTTAAAAAATATTTTTTTCCACAAAAAATCTGATTTAAGATTTTAAGCACTTTTTATTCCTACTAAAAATCAAACTACTGATGACCAAGAAATAGTTCAAAACAAGTTTTACCTTCATTTTTTAAATTTTCCCTTTGGGGTTAAAATGCAACCCGAAACAAGCCATTGCTATCATTTGGCACATAGTTCAAAACGTGACCGGCATGGTCGCAGTTTTCATTCCGCTGTGAGCGGCACTTCTCCCACTCCCACTTCTCCCACTCCCACATCTCCCACTCCTACATCTCCAACTTCTCCCACTCCCACACCTCCGACTCCGCTGCTTCTGTTTAAGGAATAAATTTGTTGTGCTGCTTCCTTTAGAAGCAACCGTTTTCCCGAAATATTTTTATTTAGTTTTCCCAAATACAACAACAGAAGATTATGAATGTGTTGTAGTAAAGAACAGATTGTGATAAATATAAGAAAAAAATAATGATAAAAAGAAAAAGAAACAAATACCAAGGGGGAAAGAAGAAAAAAAAATGTAATAAGATGTAGTAGACAGTTACGTGGACATAGTGAGAGCCTTTAACTACAAACTGACTCCTGCACAACAACATTATTTAAATATGATTGCAGTAAACACAACATTTAGCTACACTAAGCAAAAGAAAAAGCTGCAGTTATATTTTCTCTATATGGTCCAATATTGGTTGCCATATTTTAGCAAAAACCTCTGGTCTATCGGTTAGGCTATATCATAACTGATCCAAATAAAGCACATTATTAAGAACTCTGATCCAAGCTTCAAATGTCAAGACAGACTTGTTTGGTCTGTGTCCGATGCTGCAAAACCGAACCAATTCCAGATCATGGAGGAAGTTACCCAATCGCTGGCTTGTTGTTTGTGTGTGAATATGGAAAGCGCAGAGGAGGCTGGAAGGTCACTCTGAACTACGGAAGCCCAAAGCAGGGCGTTGGTGGTGAAAGTTAAAAATGAGAGAAAAATGTTTTTTTCATGAAACATATTATCCTTAACTGTAAATTCAAATAATCAATAAAATCGATTCCTCGCCCAACTCTAAAATCGACGCACTCACATTTCTAACATCAATCAAACAGGTGTCTGCTTAACGACTAATGCAAGTCCTTCTGTTTAAAACTCACACACAAACACAGTGCTACGTGTTTTGGTACGAACTAATGCCAGAACCAGACGACATAATACTTTTGGCCCTTTTTTTTATTTATTTTTTATTTTTTTAAACTAAGGTCTCTTGATCAGACTAGGTATAATACGTCTTGGTCGAGAGACTGGCAACAGTACATATTTGATGCTGACCAATCATCGGTCACATCCTTGCACAGTAAAGAAACTGTCAGTCATGGCTATAAAAGCTGTGTGTGTGTTCCGCTGGTGGTTTTGTGTTCTGACATGCTACACTTTTCATCATAGGGCTTCCCAGAGATCACATCGCTTTTCTTCTATTATGTAAAAAAGCCCTCAGATAAAGCCCAGCACTGGAAATTTGCTGGATACTATAAAATTCCTTTAAAAAATGTGCTGATTTGCATATGATCACAGCTCAATAGGCTGAATGTAGGTGTTTTCCCCATTCGCTTCCTTTATTGAATTTAGTGAATAAAAGTAATTTACATATGAATCTTAAATTATATCACACTGCAACTATCATTACAACCTATTCCTGTAGCTGGACAGGCTGTAATTACAGATTTATTTTTTTTTTAACACAAGTTTTGTAACTAAACAGTAGATTTCTACAGATTTCTACTTTTATCTCTAAAAGACACATATGGGTTAAAGGTTTGAAAGGTAAAGCACACACAGCTACCGAGTTGGACAGAAAGACAAAAAAAAATGGACCTTTTGTATTTAGTTTCATTTAATATGCATTTTTTGTCAGGGACCAAAATACATCCAAACAGAAATGCTGCTTTGCATCAGAGTAATCTAATGAGCTAACATCTGGTAAGGGGGAAATGTGATAATCTAAGTTTTCACTAAACCATCACGTTAATTCATTAAGCACAACAGCAGGTCAGTAATCTGTAAGCTCCGAATGGCTCAATCGTCTAAGTACTGGTCCTACAGTCAGGAGATCATGAGTTTAATCCCTAGCCCCTTAGCCATCAGCCATCTGGAAGCCCAAGGTCCCATGCAGGTCACTGGATCCTCTGAATAACAAGGCTATTAAGGGAGCCAAACTTAATGACTATTGCTGCATGCAAGCCAACCGTGCTTCACACTGAACTCAAACTTACCAGAAAACCCAAAAATTAACATCAAACTTGGTCAAATGTGGTAGTTGAAGTTTGTTGTTAGTTGGTGGTTTCTATAGAAATTAAAGTTTAATAGCAGATCTACAACCCCATTCAGTTCGTAGATGTGTCAGCTTGCTTACACTTATTTTGACTGGGAAAGGAAACTCATAGCTCAGAGGATTATCAATATAAATATATATATAATGCGATGGGTAATTTTAAAATACGGCATTAATTTCTGTCATAGAGAAAAACATTTTCAGACTACGAGTTCCTAACACAGGCATGACGCTACCTACAGAGTGATGTTGTACGACATGTGGCTGGCCTCACATGTCTTGGAGGAAGCACACTCCCGGTATAGTTGTAGTGTGTGATCGGAGGAGACATAACTTGAAGGTGGAAATTTAACCAAAACAAGAAAAGCTGGGAAGTAAAATCCATTTGTATGTGTGCAAATCTACATACCTTGCTGAAGGAGAGAACAGGCAGCGGTGGCTGAGACCATCCAGGCACTTGAGGGTAATCACGCACATTAATGACCATCTCCACATCAGGCAATCGATCAATCACTTCCAGGATAAAATGCTCTACTCCACTGCACCTGCACACACACAGGACAGGAGCACTGTCAACACTCCTTACATGACTATTGCATACATACATACATACATAGAAATATAACAGTGCACTGCACTAACCTCGCTGGGAACATGCAGTCCTGTTCTCGGTACAGTTTGTGTCCAATGATTTGGTAGTGCGTACCAACACCACGCTGCAATGTGTTCGACATCAGCTCCTTCGATATGCCATTTCTGAACGGCTGCAAATCGCTTTCCAGGACGCTGGAATCATGAGAGGGTTTTTAAAAAATAAAATAAAAAATTGGCAAAACACATCTCACAACATTCACTGCAATGAGAACCATGTTCATTCTCCCACAAATACAGGTGGATGTTACCTGAAAAGAGATTTTACCTGAGGTGGCAGCTGCAGTTCTCCTGGCTGCATGGCTGGTACTTCTTTGCTGCTTCGGCGATCTTAGTGAGATATTTCTGCCACCGTGTTTCTAGTGAATTTAGAAAAGCAAGGGTTTTTGGACACGTTCATGGTCAACACATCTTTAGTCAGACCCCAGACAGTAAGAGATTTGGCCATGAAACGGGACCCGCATGTGCTATTATTACTGAAAATACCCCCCAAAACATTTCTCAGATTTTCAAATAAAACATTTTGAAAGTAGTGTGTGCTCTTTCTCAGTGTTTTAGAATCTTCGTGCTCAGCCCAAAGCGTCCATAACACTGAAACTATACTACAAAACAAGCCCACCCTGAATTCAATGCTACAAGTGGTGCTTTTCAAACAAAGCACAACAAACTATATTTACATATATAAATCTCAGAAGCACAGTAACAAGAGCAAACTCTAAGTTGAAGCTGCACCATATAAAAATGAATTCTGCTTCTTGGTTTCTTCCACTTCTTCCACTTAAGAGGAAGAAATGGGCAGTTTAATAACGATAAATTAACTTCTGTGCACTCAAAATATTATGACAGTTAAGAAATTGGTGATGAATGTAGAAACATTTATTGTCTGCATTTTTTACACTGAGATTTCTGTGTGGATGTATTTCTATAAACACAGTAACATCGACAGCATTACTAAAACATGAAAACAGTAGTGGAAATGTCTTGATTGGTTTTCACCACACAGCAGTCAGTTTTGCCAGTCAGGACCCCCGTTTCGCTGTGGGTTTATTTATACAGTCTAAACAAGTTCAACATCAGTTGCTGGACGAGACTTAAGTTGGCGTCCCGTTCTCCAGTTTTTTATTCAAATTTTCCAATCCACCTTAAACAGTGTAGCAGTTAGATACAGTCCATAGAGGCGCACGAGCGTGTGTAGCGCGATATTTAAGGTGGAACTAAACATTGAATAAGAAAGCGGGACCACCAGCTCAGTGCTGCAGCTTTACTAGCTTTTACTTTACTGCAGTGAGTGAATTCTTTGCTAACAGTTTATCACTAACTTTTAGTACACGGTATATACATATACAAGATTTAAACTGAGTGTATTTCACCAATCAATAAAAGCCGCGAACGTGAATAACGAGTTTATATGAAACTCAAGTGGCTAATGCTAACCAACGTAACGGCAGCCGGCCGCTGGGCTCTTTACTGTTTCACAACTTACAAAGCAACTCGAACCAAATGACCGACTGTGTAACGGTGTAAAGACTGATATGAATTATTACCTTTATCAGCAAGACTGAACTCAGTTCCAGTCAGGAGCCAAACACAAACCAGCCGAAACAGACACAGCAGCTCCATTTTTTTTGCATCGCTTAGTCGTGACTGACCGACTGATAAACTTGCCCGCGTCTCCGACTGTCGATTAGTTCTGTCTGGCGGGTCTCAGTGAATGTGTACTATGTGAGAAACACAAACCTCATTAATGATCATTTTCAAATATAAAAATATCTAAATGTCCAAATATTATTTACAGTGACCGCAAAACACGTTAAGACCTTTAGGCCGTACTTAAAATTGATGGCCATAGACTATTCTAAAGCTGTTTTTTTCATCTTGGTAAAGTAAACACACACACACACACACACACACACACACACACACACACACACACACACACACAATACTACTACTACTACTAATAATAATAATACAAGTAATAATACATTAAATAAAACATAAAGCTCCCATGCAATTATTAATTTTGCGGTCTTAAAGAAATTCAGTCTCACTTGAGTTATTGTAGATTAGATGTTTGTAGACAGGTTCCTGGAGAGTAGGAGTGATAAAAAGAAATATATGTCCCCCCCAAAAAATGCTAATTTCATTAATTTAATGCTACTATTATGTTATGGCTCGATTTGACCCGTTTCCACCTTAAGTTGTTTGAAATACTCCCTGGTTGCTCTCCCTAGAGAAGATGTTTATTAAACAGTTGTTAAAATGGTATATATACACCATACATTTTCATATTTCATCCGTTTATATCTCCTGAGATTGTATAATTAAGTTTTACTGTTTCGACTTTGACTCTTTCCATGTTGTTGTGTGTATTTAAACTGTGCGGGTTCATTTGACCCATAACATTATGAATGTAATTTGTTTTAACATAATAAGAAGGGTTGAACATGATTTAAGGGTGACGGTAATTGCAACCTATGTGTTTTTGAAATAATACCCTATTCATAACATGGAGCTACACTCTTGTAGGAGTTTTGAATGTTAGACAAATTGAAAGTAATTTCTCCAGAGACTTTTGAAGAACATTTAAAACATCATGTGTGTTTTTGTTTAGCCTATGTGATGATGTTTTTACTGCGTAGTGTTGTTTATAAAATAACAATAACAAAGAAATGACATCAGTTTACATTAGGACAAAGCCTCCTTTGTATTGAAAGGCATTTCCTGTTAGTAACTTAGCTGACAATGAGAATTTCATCACTTTATAGCGTTGCATTGCTTAGGGAAGGCAAATTTGCGTATACATTTGAGTAAAATTTGAAATAACATCTTATAGAATTTACTTATTTAACTTAAAGTGGACATTAAAGAGTGAAACCATTTATCACATCCCTGATACGTGAGAAATGAGGCAGACAAACAGCTCGTGCTATAGTTTCCACATGCTTTTCTAAAAAAAGATTATATTAATTAGGACAAAGTATGAATACCTTAACTGAGCATTAAAAGTACTCCTGATTATATGGGAATATATTTGTTTCAGCGTGGGCTCCTTGTGGAAACCCACACTCTGTGCTTGTCAGTCTTCTATACTGAAGTTTTGAAGGCCACCAAATTTCTTTTACCGTAGGCATTGTCTTCTTCTCCCACATGAAGTGTCAGAGTGATTCCCAGTGGCGTTCCTAATGTCCTCATTTTCATCAGCACATCATCTATATTTGTCCCTGAAACAGAGGGGCTCCTAAAAATGTCCTCTACACAGGGGAATGGACACACTTGTGTAAGGCAGGTCTATCTAGTTATCTGTTAAAGCAGATGCTTCCTAACGTTCCTTATCCTGGTCTAGAAGAGGGAGAGAACAAGAGGAGACTTGACGCTAATGCTTTATCACTGCCATTTCTGAATCGCAAGGATTTCTGGCTGAATTGTCCTCTCTTCTGAAGTTTCTCAGGGGATTCTTACTGCCCCTCAGGGCCTGAGCATTATTATTCTAGTTACTAGCTTCATCACCTTCTTCTCGGGCCAGTTCTCCAGATCCACCATGTTGCCTCTTTGGCTGCTTCTGCTTCCCAGCTTTAATAGTCTGTCCAGCTGCTCTGCGGAGGAAGGCCTGGAGTTCCCCAGCTTTGACGGCAAGGACCGGGTGCTGAACATCAACGAGAGGAACTACAAAAAGGCGCTGAAGAAGTATGACATGCTGTGCCTGCTCTACCATGAACGCCTGCCATCATGAACGGGAGCTCAGCCAAGCAGGTTCACCACATGAGGAGATAGGTGTGCTGGAGCGTGAGAGGGATGGTGGGGATGGAGTAATAAGATGAATGTTCTGTAAGGTTTGTGGGTATATGACATTTTGGCAAGAGGGCACTCTTTTACAAACTTAAGAACTAGTATTTATGATTCAGTGTATATTTATTAGTAGTAGGTTTTACAGTATTGATGCTATTATTTGCTTTTACTCCTTTAGACAGTCTGATCTATGTGACTGATAAATAAATAATTTAATTTAATTCATGTATCTTGTACATTTAATATGATATATTTACACATTACACTCCAGAAAGTGTTTGTAAATGCTTAATTTAATATTTCAAGGTTTGGGAGCATCAAGAATTTATTTATTGTAAGGATGTAACAATACACAAAACTCAAAATTTAACAAAATTGAATATGATGGTGTACAGCGGAAACAAGACATTTACAAAAATTTACTGCTGAGGTTAAGATTCAGTTTGATTTTCAGTATTTGCTTTGTTTAACCTAATTTTATTTAATAAAAAAGTAATAGTATGTGTTCTTAATGATGGTAAAATCTTTAAATTAGTCATTTAATTTTTATAGAAATACAGTCTTTCACCGCAATTTAACAGTTTCACAAGTTCAACTAGTTATTCTGGCACACAGTATTTTACCATAATAGTAACAGTAACAACCATTAAAATGAATAAATTAAAATAAAATAATAAAGTAACTAGCAAAAACATATATAGGCTACCCTCATCTAAAAGGACTTGTGTGTGAAGTGATGAATAAATGGCAACAACAAAAACCAGCAAAAATGTTTCAGACAGAACTCACATAATTCACTAAACATTTAATAAATTATATATTGGGCAACACTGGTTCTGCTCATGGCCTTCCTCGGTGTGGACATATATTTAGTGATTTGTATATCGGGGCTGTCTGAATGGTTTTTTTTTTGCAATTATTATAATACAATGACACAAGTCTGCAAAATGAAGGTGATAAATTGTTTTTGTAAATCTACATTCTATTTCTGATTAGTTGGTGGGGCTGCAAAACATAAAATAAAGTATGCATAACAAACTTGTATTGACTAATACAGGTTACAGGCCTTTGACAGTGTACATAGATTACTTTCTCTCTGAAATAACAGTTTAGCCCCATCTGATCATCACTATCCATCAGAGGATTTAAGCACCGCTGTTTCATTCTAATCATTACAGATCTATTCATCATTACTGACACGCTTAAAATGGAATTTAAAGTAATTTGAAAACAATGTAAACGTTTCTAATCCCAATGATTTACTGTCACTTCCAAACTGTCCATATGTGGAAACTAGGCTGGCAAAACAACCCATTTTCAATTACTTGTTTTTGTCAAAAGAACCAGCTCATTTACATACATCCACCTATTTAGCCTACAGCAGTTTAGCCCCGCCCCTTTTAAGTGCTTTTCTGAAGGAGACAGGATAGCCAATTAGAACAAAGCTCATTTTCTTAAAGGCACAGTAGCAAACACAGAATGTCTAATTCTTACAGAGGGCCAACTTAAAAAAAAAAACAACAACAAAAAAAACCCAATACAGATATTGATGATATATATATATATATGTATTTGGTGTGGGCCCTTATCTATACCTACCTATTATCTATCCCCGCAACTATTTTTTATATTATTATAAACTTTTACTGTTACTATACATGCATCATATCAAGAGAAAATCACAGAAAGTCTGGTGCTTCTTCTAAGTTTTTGATTCCTGGTCTTTGCATTATATGGTAATTGGGCACATGTCCCATCTCTGAATGGCAGGCTGGTCATACGAGCAGCCTCAGATGAGCGTGAAATGATGGGTTTCTGTGAACTCCATCCTGGAAAGCTCAGGAGATGTTCTCTGAACGTGCTGTGAAGCTGTGGGAACTGGAGAACAAATTTGAACAGTTTGCACGCGCCTGTCTTTTGGGTGTGAAGAATAATTGGCGTATAACTTGCTAAAGGAGTGACCTGATTTAGAGGCTTAAAAAAGACCTGAAACCTCTCTAGAGGCGTCAGTCTGTGCTCCTCCCAGCTCTGAAAGAGTGCTGTCTTTTAGAGTCTTGCCTGAAATGATCAGAGGAATATTACACTACGAAGTCTTACTGATCCAGTATCACTGATCCTCCCTGGAGAATCAATCCATATGTTCAACACCTTATAACTAGCTCTTATTCTACTCTTTAGCTCCCGGTTATGGGATTTTAGAACTGTCCATAGAGCAAGTGATGGGAATTGATTCCAGGAGTCAATTTCACATTATTTTTTTCTGATTCCCTGTTTCAAAAGATTAAGTTCGTAATATTTCATCAAGGTTATGAATGTCATGAGAAAAAATTACCTTTTTAATGAATGTGCTAACTGCAGAACCTATTTACCTAGTAAACCCACTAACTTTAGCTTAATTAAGTAAGATAACAGTGGGTAGCTAGGCTTCGTGGCTAAATGTTGTTGACAGTATTAGAAAACAGTTTAGGCTACCCCAGACAGAGTCATAGCACTTAGTTGGTCTTAATTTCTGAGCCCACCTCACCCAAAAAACAGGACAAGCCCAAAACATGTAGGGAATATGGGACTGGACATGTGTGCAACAGCAGTAGTGTGAAGTCTATGGCCAGTTTAACATTACAACTAAGCTGCAACTAAACATAATAAAGCCATATTAAGAATGTCATAAAGGCTCCTGCTGAAAGTATGGAAATCTACTAAAATCTAAAATATTTTCCCCATAGATCAGGTTAACTGGAAGATGGCTCTCTGTGTGAGAAATGTTCTGAAAACGCTTCATGCCTCTCAAGAATGATGCCAGTCTCTACACAATTGGCCAGCACATCTAGAGCTTCCCTGATATTAGAGAAGATGAACAGTTTTAAATAAAAAAATAAATATCTCAACTGACGGACCTTCTCTAAAATAGGCTCTTGTGTCGTCTGTGAAAATGGGTTAAATCACGACTGGCTGCAATTCAGCATGACAACACCTTAATGTTCATGTTTTATAGGTAAAGCTTACTTTATTTACTTAGAAAATAAAAAAAGCATATATATAAGAAAAAATAGTAAATGCAATTAGTCAACTACAAATCCTATTAACATTTATTAGAAATCTTTAAACAACTACTTGCTTTTTCAGTACATAGAAGTATACACCTGTTTTATTTTTCTGTCTCTCTGGAATTCTAGCTTGCTGCCCAAATCCTGGAAAACAGAGACATAGGCTTCGGAATGGTAGATTCTCATAAGGATGCTAAAGTGGCCAGGAAGCTGGGTAAGGTTCACCTTGAACTTGTGTTTAAAAATTATACAGTCTTTGTTAATAAAAAGCATCAAGTAGAACCTTTTTCTTCTTTTTGCATGTACAGTATTGTGCCAACACTAGACACCACCATTAACTGATTTAATAAACAGTCAGTTATTTATTTATAAAAGTATTTATAATAAGTTATTTATTTTTTAGGGGGAGGAAAAAACAGGAAATTATGCAGAAGCCTCGACAATTCATTTTCCACACTTTGCTTTTAAAGATCAAGACTAGAAGTGGCTAAGCAGGAAACAGCGTATATATATATATATATACATATATATATATATATATATATATATATATATATATATATATATATATATATATATATATATATATATATATATATGTGTGTGTGTGTGTGTGTGTGTGTGTGTGTGTGTGTGTGTGTGTGTGTGTGTGTGTATATATATATATATATCGGTATAGATATAGATTGAGAGATATATAGATGTCATACATCTGTATGTGGTACTTCTAATTCATTACCATTCATTATATACATTAATAACATGATTTCCTAATACATTTAAATACACATATATAAATACATATGATTATTATGAGTCTTAGACCATGTTAAATTATTCTTAGTAAATGATAGTTATTCTCCCTTTTTCTCTAAAATTGCCTCCTGAAATCTGAATATAACCTGAATATAAACAGACAGCATACATCAATAATAACACTCTGATCTGCCCTCGGGGGATCCTACAGTTTGCTTTTATTACAGCTTCCATAAGGACACTTGCTTTTGGTGGTTTAAAGGTTTAAAGAAATCAGTTTTTCTACATTTCTACACATTAGAACGTGGCTCTATTTTCTGCTTTCAATGATAATCTCAAACACATGCAGTGATGTTGAGGTCTGGACTCTGGGGTGGTCAGTTCATTGTTTGATATGTAAATGTTCTTAGCCCTTTCTCTTTTTCTCAGTGAAGGCTTCTTGACATCTACACATCTCTATAGACTCATAGCAGTAGTCTCACAGTGGAGGGTTGAACAGAAACACTTGTGGATGTTTTCAGTTCTGAAACAAGAGTGGAGCTTGATGTTCTCCTCTCTCTCAAAGATGAAAGCTTTAAGCACTGTTTATGTGATGGGGGCTGATTTGATGATCTGCCAGGTCCTGCACAGTTGTTAGGGGTCACTTTACATCTTTAATGATATTTTTGAAATCCAGCTTCAAAAGTGTTATTACACTTATTTTCCGTGACTATTCCCGTCCTTACGCAAGGGTCAGGTTAGATAATCTATTTTATTATCTATATATAATATCAAGTGTATTTTCAGGTGTATGAGTATTTTATATCCAATTTCTTCAGAAATATCTCCAACTTGATGGGTGTTTTGAATTAAAATTAAATCAGGATGGTATGACTTAATGGTGGTCTTTGACTTTTGCATGGTACTGTAGATGAAGCTTTAGCTTTTAGGTATGAGCTTAAGCCTAATAGCATCAGCATCAAATAATGTGCCCTGAAAAAATATGAATACACTGATTTACTTGATTGAAACATGTATAGTCATTTTCTAATAAATACAAGAGATCAGACCAGCACAGTTATAGACATTTGTAATTAAACTGAAAGAAAAACTGAAATACATATTATAGAGGTTATGTCCACATTTGTATCAAATAAACACAATTTTTTCACTTTAACTCATGAATTTCTTCTTAACGCTGTAGGTTTGGAGGAAGAGGGCAGCATTTATGTGTTTAAGGACGAGCGTGTGATTGAGTTTGATGGAGAGCTCTCTGCAGACACGCTGGTGGAGTTCCTGCTGGATGTGAGTACAGAGGTTATTGTCCTGTATTGTGCTAAACAGGCATCGATTTGACAAACTACAGCTACCTTTCCTAATGAAGGGCCCATATCAAAGAAAAATTCATTTGAATATTTTTTAATACACCACAGACTAATACACTTTCCAGTTCCTGCAAAACCAGCTTGTTTTCAATTGATTGTTTTTGTAATGTAATTAAAAACCAGCACATTTCCATATATTCACCTACTCAGCCTACAGCAGTTCAACTCCACTCCATCATGCCGATGTTATAAGGAGATCAGTCTTAAAGTGACAGCAACAACTACAGCCTGTTTTAGTCAAAGAAACACATAAAATCACACAAATTTGAGGAACACATTTTATACACCCACTGGACACTTTTTTTAGGTACGTCTACCTCGTATCTCATTTTATCAGCTCCATTTATCATGTTGGAGCACTTTGTAGTTCTGTAGTTACAGACAGACCCCTAACCCTAACTCCTATATGGTATTATGGAGCTGATAAAAAGGCAATGAGATGTAAATACAAGGTGTGATAAAGTGGCCAGTAAGTGTACATGCGTACATAAGATTAAGCTGTGTGTGTGTGTGTGTGTGTGTATGTATGTGTGTGTATGTATGTGTGTGCTGTACTTTAATTTTTTGTAAATATTGAATTAAACTAAGTATAATGTATTGTGTCCAAACACCAACACTAGTGTTTTTACCAGTAGGGGGTGTAATTGTACATATCTCCTCAGATCCTCTATGTGATGGAGCAGGATCACACATGCTTCATCACTATTACCCACCCACTACCTGGGGTCATCTGATCACTTATAGTGAACACCAAGATTATTACTGAACACCTAATCAGCAAGTGTAACATACGTAACAGCAGATTCCCACCCACACGGACCCTGTAGTGTTTATGACACCCACATAGTGAATGTGAATGTGTTGTTCTCATAGATTTTCAGGACGATTTCATTGGACAGATTAGAGCTAGGTTAAAAATGTATACATATAATATGCGTCATTGCCGTCCAAAGACAATCAAGTATCTTCATTCCTATTGGTCAAATTCTCATGATTTTGGGGTCCTGGGGGTCCTGACCATTGAGGAGGATACACAGGGTGAATGAAGGGATAACAATGTGTGCAGAGAAACTGATGCACTACAGTCTGTTTATAAACACATTATGTATGTATGTATGTAAAACTGCACATTCTGATATTGTATTAAAACAAAGAGTGTGTGTGTGTTTAGCTGCTGGAGGACGCAGTGGAGCTGATTAGTAACCCCATGGAGCTGCGGGCCTTTGAAAGAATGGATGAAGATATCCGCCTCATTGGCTACTTCAAGGGCAGAGATTCAGAACGTGAGTCTTTTACCTCAGGCTGATTCATACTGGTATTAAAACACATTGCAGTATTCATTAGGTGATTGCTGTTGATTAGCAAAGATATATTTGGTGTCTAAATCTATTTAAAATGTCTGAGCTTGATGCAGTTTGAGGCAAGTGTTTTAATACCCACTGAAGACGTCCCTACTGCAACATAGTATAGTGTGAAAACAGGATTGTACCAGGATAATAAGTTTTGGTCATAGAATGTGTAAGAATGAGATCATTAAGATGTAATATTTAAATCATGATCATGACTTAGTTGTAGGAATACAGTAATTAAGCCACTAATAGTAAGGTGTGAAAGGGTATAGGACAGGGGTCTTTAATTAAAACTTAGTAAGGTCCAGTTAGAGGAGATTTCCTCAGGACAAGGTCCGGACCCTCATCATTTCTAACTAATTCTAATTTGTGTTATAATTCAGTGGTGTATCCTGTTTACTGAACTAGACTAGTATCAGCATCTTATACCATCAGCTACTGAAACACCAACACTTCACATATACCGTTCAGTATATTTACTGTTGAAATGCTGAACTGAAATACTGAACTTAAAAAATGCTTTTTTCATCACTTTAAAAACAAGTTTGTAATAAAAAGCTTATTTATAATAAAAAAGGGAAATAAAATGTTTTCACATCTAAACAGTTTATCTCTCTCTTGTATTCCTCCACACTTTCTCTGGTTTAGTGAGTGAAGTGAGCTCTTGGTTTTCCAGTCAGGACTTTTAATCTGGGCTGAAACTGTGTTAGGACCATTCTCACACACACATAAGATATCAGGGTGGTTCTGTGTGGAGTGTGTATGCTCTCCCTGTGCTTGAGTGGGTTTCCTCTGGGTACTCCGGTTTCCTCCCACAGTCCAAACACATGCATGTTGGGTTGATCAGTCACTCTATAATTGCCCGTAGGTGTGAGTGTGTGTTGCCGTATACCGTGAAGACAAGAGAAGCTACACCGCTTAAAATAAACTCTGTCAACATTAAATCCTTCTCAATAGTTTATCAGTTTGGGTCTACATTAATCAACGTCTGGGTCTGGACCCGGACTGCGGTCCACCTGTTAGTTACCTCTGGTATAGGATATTCTTATATTGTGATGACTTAGTTATCTTTTCTTCATGCTTTACTAACCGGTGGTAATGCGTGCTAATTTCCACTAAAGAAGGTCGCCGGCGGGGTTCTGTAGTTTGATGATTTAGGCATACAGTTTAACAGTACTGTCATAACGAGGTATAAGCTTACATTGCTTCTTAGCTTCATTAGCCTCCCAGTTTAGAGCAAAACTAAAGAAGCATATTTCAAGTATGCACTGGCAAACGGGTACGAGGGAAATCATGCAAACTTGATTATTCACCAAACTTTTCCACCAGATTTTGCATGTTTCCATGTGGAGCTAAAGCAGAGCTTCATCTTTGCAAGATTCTTCTAGTCTCACCTGTTTCTCGTTCTCACGGGAGCCTGTGAAGCCTAATGTAAAGAAACAAAGCACACACACTTTTTCATTGTTACATGGCAAATGCTGGGCATCCCAACAGACTGTAAATAGGTCTTCCACTCTGTCATATAGATCAAGAACAATCATAGTGCTTCCCCCAAATACAGAGGGTGGAGAGAGAGAAAGAGAGTGGTATTATCTTCCTCTTTTTATGACTGCTCCCCAGCCTTTATTAAAAAATCCCATTTCAAGAGAGGGAGATTGAAGAGGCCTCTGGCGTGACCTCCAGACACATATTGTTGGGGCACAGCCCTACAGATACGGTCTCGTAGAGCCATTCGACAGCGTTTCGCTTTGAGATTTTACTGCTCTGTTCTTCCCGCGCAATTTTCCACATTATTAAAGGGTCTGATGGGGGGCACGTGGGTGCCTTGGTCTTTCTTGTTCTCCGCCTGCTGCTATTTCACACCGTTTTCATCGAAACCTTCCCTTTTCTTTCAGACTACAAGGCCTTTCAGGGAGCTGCAGAGCGATTTCAACCATATGTGAAGTTTTTTGCCACCTTTGACAAAGGGGTAGGTAAGCCACTCACATTACGGAGTGCTAAAGAAACGATATGGACACATATGCAGGAGCGAAAGGGAGAATCTCAGAAAGACAGCGGCACCTGAATGGAACAGAGCCACCGTTGCTCTACAGCTTTTACTATCTTCCCTGCTGCACTTGTGGTGCCTCTTTAAGTGTATACAGTAAGAAAAACATACCTACCAGTTGTATGTGTATAGGTTGTGACTGGCTGGTAAACTCAGAATGTGACCAATATTCATATATGCTAGAATCTACCAATTCCACTGCTTACAGTGGAGATCAGCAGTGTTCACAAAAGCCATCCCATAGTGCAGCCAGCCCTCATCAGTGCAGTCTTAGCCACTGTCTTCTTCCCAAAATTCATTAGCAATATACAAGATACCAATCAGGACCTATTTGTAATAGTATGGCACCCATAAGGACTTACCTTGAGGGTGCACAAGGTTGTTGGCACCACCAACAAAACCCTGACTGGGAGGACTGCAGTGCTTAAGGCATCATTTGGAACAGACCATACAGATCACAACATGTATTTGAGATATTTAAGATAAGGTAAGATAATCCTTTATTAGACCCACAGTGGGGAAATTCACAGATTCACAAAGTTACAGCAGCTAAGGCATAGCTATGTGCTCAGTACAAAAATTAACAGTACATTATAACACAACAAAACACTATAAATAATAAGTCAGAATTAAAAAAGAATATTGTTTACAGGTAATTGAACATTAACTCTTAATTGAACATAAGGAAAATGGAAAAGTGTTGCACATTGGTAAGTCATGTTTAAGCATATGTGTATGTGGGGAGCAGTGCTGGTTGTAGAGTCTAACAGCTACAGGAAGGAAGAACCTGCGATATCCCTCTTTAACACGCTTGGGGTGATGCAGCCTGTTGCTGAAGGAGCCGCCCAGTGCTACCAGAGTCTTATGCATGAGATTCTCCAGCATGTATACCAACTTGGATAACATCCTCCTGTTTCCCACCACCTGCACTGGGTCTAAGGGGCTTTCAGGACATAGCATAGTCCAGTCTTTTCTTGTCTGCTGTCGAGATGCTATTGCCCCTGCAGACCACTCTATAAAAGATGGCAAAGATTGCCGCCACTGTGTCAAAGAAAGTCCTTAGGAGTGTCTACTCAGTAGGTAGAGTCTGCTCTGGTCTTTTTTGTATGCAAATAAGTCAAATGACATGTGTTGCTTATTAATAATAATGGATAATAAGTTAATACAGCCTTAAATGTAACATTTTCTGCTATTTGTAGTGAATCATTTCTCTACATTCATCTAATTGGGAATAAAAAAAATAAAAATTTGCACACATAACATGTTTTATTATTCTGTTCAGCATATAAACAGAAAATATTTAATGATGTGCTCTCTGTTGAGGACTTACTTCCACTTAGAACAATGGTTCCTGACTCTGTTCCTGGATGACCCCCTACCCCGCACAATTTAATGTTTGCCCTGTTTCCAACACACATGATCCAGCTAATCTGCTAATTAAACCCTTCCGGAATTAAAGTGGGTGTGTTTTGGCAGAAAAACACAAAGGACCAGGTTTAGGAGCCACTGACTTTGAAGATCAACAGAACATGTCATTTGACCAATGGTGTCCACACATTTGCATACAACGGCATGTATTTGTTCATATGGCTTAAGGAAAATGAATGTTTTTGCTTATAGTTAAGTGCACAAGTTTACTGGGACCATCCAAACAAACACTAACAGGGAAGCTCAAGAGGGGCTTCTTAAACTGGCTAATTGGTTGGATCAGGTGTATTAGAGCAATAATGTGGGTGATGTGGAAAGCAGCTGTCCATACCAGTTCTATACATTCCTCTGCAGATTTAACAGCTACAGAATTAAAGTAAATTAGCTGCATGCTTGCAAAGAGCGTCTAATTAAGGATGAAAGGCTGCAGTGTGTCGGGGCGTTAGCTGTGACTGGGCTCTGTTACAGGTGGCGAAGCAGCTGACTCTTAAGATGAATGAAGTAGACTTCTATGAACCCTTCATGGACGAACCAGTAACCATACCCAGCAAACCCAACTCAGAGGACGAGATAGTGAACTTCGTCAGTCGACACCGAAGGTGAACCAGTGGCTATTTTGCATGGTTTTATTTGTACACATGAATATAAAACTACTAATGTAAGAGATTTTGCTGCTGTTTCTATCCAGACCAACACTGAGGAAGCTGCGCGCAGAGGATATGTTTGAGACCTGGGTGAGTAGGCCTTGTGTAGCTACCAAGTAATGAAAACTGCTACCCTAATGCTTAATTCACTCCAAATCTGTTCAGTTCTACTGTGCTCTAAACACAACCCAGCATGAATTTGCTGTGTTTGCTGTGTGCTTATAATGTCACAACAAACAGTACTTGTACAAATAAGTCTATCAACTTTCAGCTGTTAAGCTTCTCTCTTTCTAATTAAGTTATAAGATACAGCTGGGGAAGCTTTATGAATGAGGTACAAATCAGGGCAGCCAACCAGAACAGAGCTCATTTACATATGGCTCTCTTAGAGACACAGTAACAATGATAGCCTGTTCGTAGGAATAAAGGCAGTTTGGGAAAACAATGAATTATGACTGTTTTTATATAAACAATACTGCTCGAAAGTTAGAATTTCATTTCATGCAATTTTCATGCAATTCCCAAACAATATTGTCCATTTCACAATTAATGTAAGTGTATCAGATGATTATTAAAGAATAAAAATGTTTGTATTAAAGTCTATTTTTGTATAGAGGCTTATTTTGCATATAGTCCTATTATCAGTAATTCTCAGTCCTCTGTCTAAATCTCCTGGTACAGCCGCCGATACAAGTTAAGGATGTTATTGGACTAATTGGTTGTTAGGACACTCTTGCTCAATTGTGATGCACAGCTGAAAATCATTCTACTAATAAGTACTAATAAGTACTAACATACTAATAAGTGAGTATAAAAGGGAACAACATTCTAGGTTAGTTTAGTATCTGAAGCATCAGCAGTTGATGGCTTGCTGACCGACTCAAAATGGCCAGAAAGAAACAACTTTCTTTAGAGACCCGTCAGTCCATTGTTGTGTTAAGGAAGAAGATACTCCATTAAAACAAGAACGTTTCACTGTGATCCCAAACTTTTGAGTGGTAGTGTAAAACCACACAAACGTTACTGAATGTGTTTTCTGACACAGCATGAAATACTGTTCTAGATAAAAAAATGAACACAAGTTTGTTGCATTAGCTAGAATCAGAAGCAATAGCTGTTTAAAAAGCATCCCAACCACATTTCAAATTGTGTACCTTTACGTTTTTGACGAACTACTCCTATAAATTGTAAAATAAATAAATGATACAGCGTTTATTGGCTGATTCACAGGAGGATGACATGGATGGGATCCACATTGTGGCTTTTGCTGAGGAAGAGGACCCGGGTATGTCTTTCTTTCATGCCTCCAAATGCATGTACTATTCTGTCTAAACATATGGTTATGAGACTGTTGGACTGGCTACAAGGCCAGAGTCTTCATACGGCATATGCTCTTTTTAGACGGATATGAATTCCTGGAAATCTTGAAAGATGTGGCCAGAGACAACACCAAGAACCCTGATCTGAGCATAGTGTGGATCGACCCTGACGACTTCCCCTTGGTGAGACGTTTCCCCTCAGACTGGTCATGACATCATCAGACTGATCAGGAGTCCTGTGCCAGAGCTCTAATGTCTGATCTCTCCACTCAGCTCACCGCTTACTGGGAGAAGACCTTCAAAGTGGACCTCTACAGGCCCCAGATCGGTGTGGTCAATGTGACAGATGTGAGTTTTCCCTCAGCACTACACAACCCTGTGGTACTAGATCTATACATGTTCCACCCTCACATGTTCTTACTTGGTTGGAACAGCTTTACAGGATGTGGGCAAAAATCAATGAAATACACTGTACACTCCAACTCTACACTGCCTGGGCAGAAAAAAACCTTAGATTTAAACTTTAGATTTAAATAAGCAAATATGTTGATTTTTTCAACCCCAACTGATGCAGTGATTAACTTCTGAAATAACCATATAGAAAGAAGATGTATCCAGTGGTCATAGAAAACATGTATTTCTTAAGGGTCAGTTTATTGGCCTGCAGAATGCAGACTAAGGAGAAGCTGCAATGACTAGAATTGGGTTAAGAACCACCTAATGCATTAATAAAGGATAGTGGTGAACCGCCAGATTCTCAGAGGAAATGTGTCAGAATAAAATCAGTGGTAATCCGAGAGACCTTGGTTAGTTAAATCTAATAGTAAAATGTGGTGAAGGAACTCACAGCTATGTTTAATAGTTAAAGTAAGATAATTTCCACATAATACCATCTCACAGAATTGGGACTAAACAGCCATGTAACCATAAGAAAACCACTTGTTTTTGAGGCTCAACGGAAAAACAGTTTCACTTTGCTAGTGAACATGGAACATTGGACTCAGTGAAAAGAGGATCTGATGAGTCCAGACTGAACCTATTCCAGAATGATGGGAGCTTTAGGGTAAAAAAGTAAGCACATAAAGTGATGAACCCATCATGCGTAGTACCCACTGTACAAGACTCTGGAGGCAGTGTTATGAGGTGGGCGTACTCCAGTTGGTCAGGCTTTCAGCTGACTGCCTGACTTTACAGAGTGAACAGAGTGAATCAAAGCTAAAGATGGCCCAATGAAATATAAATGTGTGTTTTTAATATTTATGATAATGTAATTTGGGGCAAGCTATATTCACACTATATTTAGACACTTCAGCATGTGTGAAAGTTAGTTTACTATATGACGTTGAGTTTCCACATTTAAATGCTTCGCTATTCAGCAGCGTTCAGCAGTGTTCCTGTAGCTAATTGAAATGTTAACTAGAATTTGAAACCATCTTAATATTCGCTTGACTACAAGTTCAAGCCAGAACATTTAATTTATCTTAACAGCATGACTATTCACTCATATACAAAAAATAGTTATATGTAAAAGTTTGGACACATCTGGTCAAAAGACCATTTTCAAATGAGCCCAATCAGTTGACTGTGCTACGAGCTACAATTTTCCTTCTATTGATTTTTGGGATTTTTGTCCAACATTTGCCGTAAAATAACTAATTTGTGGCCGGAGCAGGTCAGTTTTATTTATCATTTATTAAGGGTGTCATTCGGCTAACCCTGAGGTCACATTGGACTACAAATAGCATACATCACAGTCGAACTCCTGGAGTTCCAGGATAGATGGACAGCTCTGCAGAGATCAGTAGGGGCTTTGAACAATGACAGTGGAAGGGATGACTACAGCGGCCAAAAAAAAAATTAGGGTCGTTGCTTGCTGTAAGTGTTATAAACAGCTGCTTCAAGCCCCTCAACCAGTTGGAGGTCCTATGAGGTTCTAGTGTTTTTCCACACAGTAAGCTGATGTTCAGACACAATGGACCGCTTGAGTGGTCATCATTCGGTAGTCTATGAGAAATATAAATTATTGAACTCACTGCCAAACCTACTGCTATGACAGACTATATTGCTCTATTGCTCTAGTTTCACTGTCAGTTTTGGGTGTTGGTATATAATTTTGTAGTAGTAGACTATTAGAGTGGTAGCTTACTTTCATTGCATAAGTACTGTTATTTGTATTTTGACTGATTTGGATTTACCATGAATAGGATTTTTGAAAATACTATTTATTTTTTTTCCCAAATATGGGCATGATGCCAACAACAGAATGAAAATTAGACAGATACTAAAAAAAGTTAGTTTGCATGTATTTGTAAAGCCTAAAATTGAAACTACATGAAATGATGATTGGTGATGTTTTTCATACTTTAACTATAACAAATAGTCCTGAGTTTCAAACGCAAAACTATGTTTTAGTTTATTTAATATGAATTGCTTAGAAAAGCAATTTCTTTCAATTTTATTTAAAAAATCTTGAACTAGAATCTGAAACTAGTGCAGCTTTAGTTCTAGATTATATTCGTTTTTTTAACAAAAATTATTTTAGTTTCAATTTTGTTTGTTTGTATTTTGTTTGTAAATGGCACAGCAGTTTGCATAACTCTACATATTCATAGATCTTCACATTCTTATATATGTTAGAATATATTTGGCATTTCTTTAGTATAACAATTACATTTTATTAGCCTACATATTTTAATTTTTTCGTGTTTCAAGTTCTGATTTTAGGAGTATTTCTCGAGCCAGATTGGTAAAGTACTAAGGCTCTCCAGGACTGGCGATTAATCCCCCACCATGTCATGTCATGATTAATGATGATAAGTGAGCGGACGTGTGACTTTTAACAGGCTGACAGTGTGTGGTTGAACATGCCCAACGATGAAGCTCTACCCACAGCTGAGGAGCTGGAGGACTGGATTGAGGACGTTCTCTCGGGGAAGGTCAACACCGAGGATGATGATGTTGATGATGATGATGATGATGAAGATGACAGCGACGATGACAACGATGATGATGATAGTGATGGTGATGACGATGATGACGATGATGATAGTGATGATGATGATGATGATGATGATTGATTGGTGGAGGTGTTGAACATGTAAAAACCTTTTTGTATGTATTATGTGTTTAGCATATGTGCTAATAATAATATGACTCCGGTGGGGCTTTTAGAAAAAGTGAACGTCGTTGGAACAGCTGGTGTGTTTCAGTAGAATGTCCTCCACATATTTCATTAGGAACTAATTCATTTTAGCCACTCGGTGAGCGAGATGTAGAAGATCCTGTACATGTTCTGAGATGGTGATAATAACGGTAATTAAACTTTGAACTCTGGTAACATTTGGATTTATAATTGATTATTGCGCTCATCCATACTGGTAATAAGATGATTGTTCCTGAAAGCAACTTAGGCTGAACAGCACCCAGCAGGTTCTGATTTGGTTCTGTGGATGAGCCTTGAATGCCTGGTATACACGTTAGAAGATAAATTCCAGTCCAGACCCCCAGATACAACAGTTTCCTGCAACAAACTGGTCAATATGACAAGCTACATTCAAATTCAGATGAAACTTCTAGGAATTCTATTTTAGCATTGATTTCTGATAACAGTAACAAATCATGGCTTTTCCAATTTAAATTTAGAGGGAGGAAGAATTGTACTAGTATGAACAAAATATGAAAAGTAATTACTATAAAAAAAAATCCCACTCAGTACCTCAAGGGGCGACTATGAGTCACTGTAGTGTTGAGTTCAGTTAGTCCAACATGAGAGGATGAAGAAGTAGCACTGACCAGACGAATTCTTATCAATCGTGTTGAAAGTCCTGCTTCCGGTTAGATCATTTAAGGCCAGATCGCCAATGAAAGGAAGAGTAAATGCAGTGATGGCTGAAGCTCTTGGCAAGTGAGCCTTACAATGACCACTGCCCCCTGGTGTTCTCAGTAAGAAACCACATTTGGTAAACAAAAGAAATTATAGAAATAGAAGTGAAGAAGTTCAAGTTCTGTCCATTGCTGGAGATGAGTAAAGAGATGAGGTTTGATGTTGAACTTTGTTCTTCTTCTTAAGTAAACAGCTATTAAGGCTAACATTGAGAAGGAGGGATTGTTTGTTTCTTTTTATGGTGGACACCATGAGTTTCTGCTGATATGTTGCCCCCTACTGTTGGAATGTGGTTGCATCGTCTTACAATTTGCTCGTTTAAGGATAATTCCACATCAAAGACGTAAACAGAGTCATTCAGAGTGGTTTGATGTGGAATGATGGATGAAGTACTGAGTTAGAACTGTTCTCAGTGGTGGTGATAGGAGGTATCTGATGAGTTTATGGTCTCTGAAAGCAACATCACAGAAAATGATTACACTAAATGGTGATAAATGGTGATAATGACTGTTTCCTGATGCAGTGTTATGATGGTGTTGAGTTTTTCTAAATTCTTTTCTGGTGGAGAGATACGGGTAGGTCTTCATTAAAGCTATTATTCCATCATCAACAATAAAAACTCAGAACATGTGGTCGCTGTTGGTTTTTGGATAGTTAATAAAATGCCTATATTTGTTTTGTAGACATTGTGACCCCTGGCTTCCATTACCACCACCACCCCGAGGCGAGGGGGGTGTTCATTCCTCCGCCCGGGTGCCATGACTTCTGGGTGCCTTTGCCACTTCGACCCTGTAATGTAAACAGAGCCTAATACGCTGTTTAGCTCCTCTGAGAAGTTTCTCAGTCTCGGTTTGCTTATGCGGTGAGCCAAGCATGGAACTGATTATTATTAGTGTCAGACTGTGTATGTGTGTCACTTCCCATGTCCATATTCTGGCTCCCTCATTAACGTAAGGTCAGCTCGCTCTCTCCCCCTCTCTGTACAGCCCCTCTGTGCCCCCGGCCCTGAATTATTCACGCCCGTTTCAATTATTTAGCATCATTAGCTTGCGTTATGCATAACGAGTAGGTGAAGGGGGCATCCCCAGACAAGAGACACTCGAAGCCTGGCTGAAATCTGTGCCACCGGTGCAAGCCGTCTCCCAGGAGACGGACTGGAAGTGTCCAGCGATTAACTTGGTTTCTGAAAATAGAAAAGCCGAGGCTGTGGACAGCTTTGTGTGGAGGTGAAAAATGTGCATGTGTCAGGGTGGCTTTCATACAAGATCCTAAAGGCTAATTAGGCCTCAGCAAGTGATTAATGGTAGGAAAATTAGGACATGGAAACTCAACCTGTCCTCTGACAAGCTGTAGATTAACCTTTAGAAGATTGGAGATGTTGTTGTCTTATCATTTAAATGTAATTATGTAATTATATAGACCTCGCTAATGACAAATCTTACAATTCACAATCTTTTTATTTACATGCTGTACTGGCAGGTTTTATGTCTGACCTTCTGACTTGTTTGTTTCTTCTGGTGTGTTTTGTAGTGTTCGGTAGGGGTTTGTGTATCTAAACAATCTAAACAGTAAAAACCTCCCACCCCGAAACGTCCTGCTCCAGTCTAGCTTCAGAAGGTGGATCAGGGCTACCAACGTGTTCTACCTGACTTTCAGGATCAGAACTGATCCAACAGAACTAAAGCTATTAAAAGAATAGACACAGCACTGTGGCAGCAGAAACTGTAGCAGGGTGCCACCCAGGCAGTTGACCAATCAGAACAGAAAGTGCTCATCAAGAGGTGGGAGTTAAAGATAAAATAGCTCAAACAAAGATTTTATATATGGTAAACCAAGACTCATATAAATGGGGAAAAAATGTTTTACTTTAAGCTCTTCACTTCACTCTTCGCACCAATTTTCAAACTAAACTGTTTTCTTTTCTCTTCAGCTCATCTGGAAATGTGAGTTTAGGTCTAAAATATAAGATTTACAAAAATGAAAATGGCCACAGCTGAGCTGTAACATTATAGGAGTAATCTGAGTAAGTCTGAGGAGTAAGAATAATCTGCCGAGTATGATGAAATGAGTTTCCTGCTGGTTTGAATGCGGCTCAGGTTTCTCCACATCCGTTGAAATATTTTGTAATGGAGGTTCTTGATTTCATGTATCCCCTCTGGCTCAAAGAGAGGGGGGGATACGGATGTACAGTGTGAGAAAACTGAAGCATTTATATCTTCATCCATCGCAGTGCAAACAGCATATATATATATATATATATATATATATATATATATATATATATATATATATATATATATATATATATATATATATATATATATATATATATAAACAGTATATTAACAGCACATATATATATATATATATCTATATATATATTAACAGCACATATATATATATATATATATATATATATATATATATATATATATATATATAGCTTAAAACGTCCCTTTTTACAAATAAATAATAAATAAATGAATAAAATTAGTGCTATATAACTGGTGGGCAGTCGTGGGCTGGAGGTTAGGGATCCAGCCTTGTGACAGGAAGGTTGCCGGTTCGACCCTATGAACCAACAGGCCACGACTTAAGTCCCCTTGAGCAAGGCACCTAACCTCTCACTGCTCCCTGGGCGCTGTGGTAAGGCTGCCCACCGTTCTGGGCAAGTGTGCTCACTGCCCCCTAGTGTGTCTGTTCACTAGTGTGTGTGTATTTGTGAGTGTTTCACTGCACTGAAGGGTTAAACGCAGAGATCTTGAATATCTGTAAAGTATTTATCTAATCTATCTACTAGTGACTATAGCAGACCAACATAGACACACTCATCACAGTGATTCCTAATGTAATGTAAAATGACCAAGATCAGAGTCACACACATGCTGGCTTGGTTGTCTGTAGATCAGTGGCCAGGCTAGTAGTCAGGCCTGGTTCTGTGTAACGTGTGATGAATGCTGTAGTGAAAGGACAACGATGGACAAAAACATAAAAACGACATCAAATTCAATCAAACTGACGAGACGAGAGTGAGGCATATGATGATGCGCTACAGAACACTTTTAAATGAAGATTGAGGCCTTTTGTTTCTACTCCAGCCACCTCTCCTAAACCCTTACCGCCAATTCACCTCAGAGAAAAAAAGGTGATTCATTTCAGATAATGAACTTAGTACTGACCACTCACCCTGACTCGCCTTTACTTTCCCATAAACTTCCTCTCTGTGGGATTTACAACACGAAGGTCAAAAGCCAGAGACATGATTCACCAAGTGACAAGGGCGGCCTGGCATGTTTGATGAGACCTTTGGGAGCCCACCCTGCGGAGACTCACATACTAACAGAGTCTAACAGTACGCGCCGGGGGGCTAACGCTACAGTGAGTAATTATAAATACTGTTACAAATAATGTGGCTGTAAGTCAAAAGTTTTACAGGGATTCAAGTTTGATGTATGGCTGCAACATTTTGTCAACAATGTTAAGCCTGAAAATACAAAACAGACGTAGCATCTCCGCAGAGGACGACACGAGAAACACAGAATGTTAAACAAATGCTGTTTTATTGAACCAGCAGCGGAGAGAACTGCTGCTCAGTGCCGGCTGAACTGGCCGAGATAGCAGGCAGGCCTTCAAAAGCCTAGAACACACAGACCCACTTATCAGCCCTCAGTCCAGCAGCAAAGCCCAATAAACAGCTTTATGCTAACATAACCAACTATTTACAAGATTAAAGCCAGTCTTACTGAGAATCTGGGGCTTCCTATGAACCTCCACACGTCCACGTCCAGTTACAGGATACTACACTATAATAACGGTTTACTTTAAAGGCCAATTCTGGCCTAGAACTAGATATAACTAGACATAACTAGACATAACTAGATATAACTAGACATAACTAGACATAACTAGATATAACTAGACATAACTAGATATAACTAGACATAACAAGATATAACTAGACATAACTAGATATAACTAGACATAACTAGATATAACTAGACATAACTAGACAAAACTAGACATAACTAGACATAACTAGACATAACTAGATAGAACTAGATATAACTAGACATAACTAGAGATAACTAGATATAACTACATATAACTAGATATACCTACATATAACTAGATAGAACTAGATATAACTAGACATAACTAGACATAACTAGATATAACTACATATAACTAGATATAACTAGATAGAACTAGACATAACTAGACATAACTAGATAGAACTAGGTATAACTAGACATAACTAGATATAACTAGATACAACTAGACATAACTAGATATAACTAGACATAACTAGATATAACTAGACATAACTAGACATAACTAGACATAACTAGATAGAACTAGACATAACTATATATAACTAGACATAACTAGACATAACTAGATAGAACTAGACATAACTAGATATAACTAGATATAACTAGATAGAACTAGACATAACTAGACATAACTAGATATAACTAGACATAACTAGATATAACTAGACATAACTAGATATAACTAGATATAACTAGACATAACTAGATATAACTAGACATGACTAGACATAACTAGATATAACTAGATATAACTAGATATAAGTAGTGATGCTTTCAATTTAGCTTGGATACCGGGGCTGGGAATGCCATCATATCCAGGTAGATCATGTTCCAGTAAAACATTAACCAACGTTAGCAATACCAGTTCATAACTATGCATTATGTAGGTAGAAGGTGGACAGTACAGTGTGAATTAATCATATGTATAACGTGTGGCCAGGGTTGGTGAGGTTCTCTGGAGTTCCTGAGAAATACATTTTGTGATGTTCCAATAAAAAAAAAAATCCTTCTGGGAACTCCAATTTCCCAGTTCAAATAAAATGCACCATCATGTTACTGTGTTCTGCAGTTTATTTGTAACAAATCGTTATAGCCTCATCAGTGTGACAGCATTCATGACTTATTATGTTGTATTGTTTTTATTCATGAGTGTTCTTATACATTATTCAACCATTTAACCTTTGGAAATCGCTGAGGTGTCTGTGTGTTAGTGTGCCAGTCCTGACTGCCAACCTATAGACATATACCATAGCTTAATAAATACCATCACTATAGTGTTGAAAGTACCTCAGTCGTCAAAAAATCATAATGGAATGTTTCAGTACATACAGTGGTCAAAGCAGTTTTACCTCTTTAGCTAAAAGGTCTCTATGAGGTAAGGTATCTAGATTTGAACCAGGTAGCCACATTGCCAACTATAGCTGTTAAACCTGTACTCACATAATCCTTTCTTCATTTTCAAGATTTTAACTTAGTTACTATAGTTATATAACTGCAATAAGATGTTGGGGGCACCTGCCCAGTGCAGTTATACTTAGAAATGTATTTTTGTTTGCTATACTATTCCTACTCTTTGCTAAACATCTCCAGTTACAGAAATTCACATAGACCACAATGTGTAACAAAAAGTTAGTGACGTAGAGATTTATTTGATGTAGAAATGTATTCGCGGCGTCCTCAATCCAAACAGTCAAGAGTAACGTCAAGGTTATGAGCATCGTTCGTCCGTCTGTGAGATACACTGCTTAATTCAGTGCAGCGTCGATTCATAACCCTCTGGTTACTGTCCTGAGGGCAGACTTTCACACAGAGCAGTTAAACATCTCAACGGTGATTGCTTCAATAATGACATTGCCCATTGTTTAACTAAGGTGGCCAGAAAAATGGCTATGCTTCATGAGAAGGTGGCACTGACCACCCCTTGGCTATGCCCCTACTACCCTACATATATGTGCTACCTGACTTTCAGGATCCGACTCTGGCTCAAACTCATAGTCCAAAGCCAACTCCATTATAAAAATAGCCACAGTAGTGTGTGGACGGAGCTTGTACAAGGACACCACTGCGGCAGCTGACCAATAAGGACACACCAGGTGAGCTGACCAATCTATTCTAGCAGAGCCCAAAAATAAAACTATTAGGATTAGAAAATGAGCATTACAACTCTCCGGTGAATAGAAATGATTCGCGGAAAACTGTACCCAGAGGAAGAACGTTCCAACGCCTCACCAATGTTCATACAAATGTTTATTTCATACAAATATCTTGTGTTGTGAACTTTGAAACGCAATTATTACAACATAACGTCAGGTATATAAATGTTGGCCTTTCAGAGCGACAGGTGAACAGTGTTGCAACAGAAGTGTATTTTTGTTCTTTTTTTTTTAGCAGGAATGACTTAATTATGCACATATACAGTATAAATACAAACACACTGTAAAAACAGAGGCACGGTAACATCGTGAGAGAGGTTCATAGAAAGTTAGCACACACCAGTCATCATCACTGTCATCAAAAACCTGATAAAAAACTGAATGATGTTTTGAAAGGTAAGGACTGAACATTTGCCTGGTGGAATCTGACGGCAGAAACTACTGTAGTGAAAGAGTATCACCTCCGAGGTTATAATTAACATTAACTTGGTGCTTTAACTCCAATCAGGAGGGACGACACGTCCAGTGACTTGTTCTAGAGGGCACTAAGGGTTCTTTTGAATAGACAAAGTTGATTGTGGTCTTTATCTGCTGGTCGTATTTACGGTTCTAAACGATATGAAAGTGATGATGTGCACATTATGATAAGTGTTTAATTCATCACTGATAAAGCAAAGCATTTCATTCCAAGATTCACTCAAATCTCTCAAAGCTTTGGTGCTGGAACTCAACAACAACAAATAAGCTGAGCGTTCATGACGGTGAGCCTCTACTCACGTTCTCCACAAGCGTCTCAGTGCATTTTAAGTGCTTTCATGGCGACCACGTTAACACGACTACTACATTTACTCAAAAACCCCATAAAGAGTTTACATCATCAGCTTTGGCCATAAGGTCAGCACGCAGACCAGTAGTGGAAAGACAGCTCCCAGTTCTGCTGATAAAAATGTGCCCATGTTCAGGAATTCTTCAAAGTCCATGCCTGAGTTTCTCCAGAGTTTCTTAAATAAACTGAAACCAGCAACAAGCATCCTAGCAGGGTGAGATTTTACTAACTCCAATTCAAGCGTTCTGCTGTTCTGATCCACGTTAGTATTTTTGCTCAAGCTGTTCTACAAGCTGAAGGCCATTCCTTTAAAGAAATACCTAAACACGTACATAACTAAAACAATGTTGATATCATCACTATCCAATGAAAACCTGTATCTCTATTTTTGTTGATTTTCAGTTTTCTACATCATTTGAACACCAGCTGCCGTTTACATCGTGTAATTACATTTCATGATGAATGGACCAATAGAAATGCTTCCAAATCACTTGGGGAAAAAAACAGGTTTCATTGACTTCCATTGAAAGCCAGTGTTTTTGGTCTTTCCATTTTGAAGATACCTGTTTCTCATTGGACAGCGATGATATGCTCAGAAACTGACGAAAGACTAATTCAGTGTGTAAATGCTGACCGGTGTTGTGATAAGGAGTCTGGCCGGCTCATTCCTGCAGTCATGAGACAGATTCCTGGCGTACAGGCCTCAAGGGTCATGTGTCATTATGAAGTGAGCTGTTTTTCTCTGTGGGAAACAATAACGGTGTTCAACGTGTTCATGTGTTCCAAAGCGACTCTGAACTATGAGAGCATTAAGTCAAAATGCAAACACTGCCACTGTAATGCTACTAGCTAAGAGGCTTTTCCACATGTAGTCGTTTAACTCTTTCCACTTTGACCCAGTTCAGTTCAAGTGAATCTGGAAGGGAATCAGCTGCAAATGACTTCAGTACAGTCTGGGTTCTTAACGCAAGTGAGCTTCTAAAAGGTCTTCACTTCTCTTTCTGATCCTCTTGAGCATTCCTAAGATCTCAGAGCTTGTTCAACACAGCCCCGCATGAGTAAGTTCAGCTTTACCATAGAACAGTTCATTATATAGTTCAGAACTGTACCCGACTTAGGGGTTTAAACTGAGTCCAGTTGAAATGAACTGAATTCAATTGAATTGCATTGCACTGAACTGAACTGAACTGAACTGAACTGAACTGAACTGAACTGAACTGAATTGAACTGAACTGAACTGAACTGAATTGAAGTGAATTGCATTGCATTGCACTGAACTGAAGTGAACTGAATTGAAGTGAATTGAAGTGAATTGCATTGCACTGAACTGAACTGAACTGAACTGAACTAAATTGAACTGAATTGCATTGCACTGAATTGAACTGAACTGAATTGAATTGCATTGCATTGAACTGAACTGCACTGCACTGAACTGAACTGAACTGAACTGAACTGAAGTGAATTGCATTGCACTGAATTGAACTGAACTGAATTGAATTGCATTGCACTGAATTGAATTGCATTGCATTGAACTGAACTGAATTGAAGTGAATTGCATTGCACTGAATTGAACTGAACTGAACTGAACTGAATTTAATTGAATTGCATTGCATTGAACTGAACTGAATTGAATTGCATTGCACTGAATTGAACTGAATTGAATTGAATTGCATTGCATTGAACTGAACTGAATTGAAGTGAATTGAAGTGAACTGCATTGCACTGAATTGAACTGAATTGATTTGAATTGATTTGAATTTAATTAAATTGAATTGAGTTAGTTCACGGGTTTGCTTAAAGGGTCTTAGTTTGGAGTTTGGAGTGTTCACAGAAGCACAGAAAACCATGACTCGGTGGCCCAGTTATAATAAAAGATTTGCTGTTCTATGCACTGGTATGGCTACTTTGTTGTCTACTACAGATATAATACCCCTTCAATAAAGCTGGTCGTCACAGCGATGCATGAAGACGAATTTTGTTCGAAATAGACTGACAGCAGTAAAACAAAACAGGATTCTGGTTGCTGAAAGACAACTGAGCATGTGTTTAGGGTCATGGTGACTATTCTCTCTGACCAATCGGTAGGCTGCTGCGCTTTTACATCACCTTTCAGTATTGATGTGCTTGGAACCTCAGAGAAAGTGTTACCAGAAACAGTACCAACCAACTTTACCTGATGGGAAACAAAAAAAAGAGTCGAGTTGGTGCCGTTTAGTGGAAAAGTGGCTTCAAATGACAAAACTCAACGCACAGTTCACTAGCTTCTCTCAGCGGAAATCATGAAACTAGGCTACTGCTACAACTGCCAAACCACTTCACCACCACACTGTATAGAGCTGGAGGATGTGTGAAAGTTACTTTGGAGAGGCTGCCGGCCTTGTGAGATCAAATAAACGCTCAGAACCCCTGAAGTGCTGGTTGCAGACACAGTTGCATATACACTGCTGGTCAGATTACAGATGAAAATGAGTTTACACATCTTCTGATATGTTTTTTCTGCAAATATTAACAATTATTAGTTTAATCTCATAACTTTTATGCTTTCTTCCAATTCAGCAAATAAATAAACTAAAAGTAAATAAAGAAATTCAGCAATTAAACAGTAACTGAGCATTTAAAGTGTGTTTCCTGCAGATGACGTGTAAACTACCTTCACTTAAAAATCAACTAATTCTAATTTGCCCTAGCTTTAGCATACCACTGAATGTAGCAATAATCCTATTTTGGCTACTTAATGACCCCGTAATTCAAATAACAGTGATAATTGTGGAAAAAAGAGAAAAAACACAGGGGCTGTGGAAGCTGCTGGTCAGGCACAGAGCAGGACGGGTGTGATTCATTCTTCCCCACAGAGAAAAACTAACTGGAAACTGGTGAACTCCAAAATAGTGACACAAACTACTAGCGAACTGTCTCCTCAGTTAAAATCAATGCAACAGTTGTCCACTAGGTGATGGCACTAGCAGTGATATGTTGGAAATTGGCTGGGTTTGAGTGTTTCAGTACCCAGTAAGTACTGATAAAGATCTGTGACATAGTAAACGCTAGGCTATCTGGTCTTAGTACGTGGTCTTTGCTTTATACTTGGCAGAAATGACTTTGAGGGGCTGGAAAATATTTTGTTGGGGTCTTTTTTTGATGAATGAACTGAAAAGGCCAGAAGCTATCCAAAAGCATGTAGCTTCCAGGGGGGGGGTATAAAATCAATCCAGGAGGAGTGACAGCAAACCGATTGGTTCGTTTCAATGAACTGGCGTCCAGACAAAGGTAATATGTGTGAAGAGACTCCGTTACATACATACACCTCACACATGAAAGACAATCTTATGTGAATAGAAAACTGCTTACGTAGTGTATGCTCAGAGCCAGTGTGTGGATGGAAAAAAGAAGCACCAGTAGAGTTCGAACGCACTTACAGTAGAAAAAAGGTCATCACTCGGACCAGGCGTCACGTTTGCCAACCCTGTGGAGCAAAAGCCTCGTTGCTATAACAACCTCTGCTGCAGAGAGAGAGAGAGAGGAGAGAGAGAGTATAGCGGCCCGGGAGCGGCGCAGGCGTTCGCTCGCACAGACACGTGGCGAACTAGTGGAGAAATCCAGTCCAGAGGGCTCGGGTTCAATTCACAGTGCGTTTGCCTCGACATGTTCAAGTCTTGAGCTGTGAGAAAACAGAAACTAAGGACTGTCTCCTCCTTTTGAATGGGTCCTTTCAGCGCTGTGAGTGGTCCGCTGGACAGTTACGAGGGCAGTTCAGTCTCCTGGCTCTCCTCGGTACTGTTTCTGAGGTTTAAAAATGGATGGGTCTGTGTACTATATTGTCTGGTTACATCTGCGTGTCTTAGTACACTTCGTGTGACTGGAACGTTAGCATGATGTGTCCTGCTAACGCGCCTGCCTGATCAAAAAAACCCCAAAAGAAGCAAAAGAAATATATTCAAATATGTGATATATATATAGATTCATATGTATATATTACATAAAGAACGCAAACCCAAAAAATCTGAAAATTCCAAACAAAAAAAAAACAAAAAACAAAAAACGTAGCTTGTGAACGACTGATAGAGGAAAAGAAAGGGGGGGGCAGATAACATGCCTACACCGAAGTCTCCGACTGTAGCCGCAGGACAAACTTGTGGGACTTTGGGTCGATGAACTCTTCGGACAGCTTGATGTAGGGGATCTTCTTGGCAGTGACCACCAAGCTAAAGTCTATGCACTTGAGCAGAAATACGGTGCCGTCCTTCAGGCCGCTGGTCACGGAGGCCTCGCTGATGAGGGTCCACTGGCGGGCCAGCCAGCGCTCGCGGCCGTACTGCAGCGTTGGGCCCGGCGTCAGGTAGCTCTCCAGAAACGCCTGCCACGGAACAAGCGTGAGAAAAGCATATCACTAACTCAGACACACACATGGACCGGCTCGGCTCGGCTCTGTAATTAATGATGACTGCTTCTTGACTAACTTGTTAACTGAGTAAATAAATTCACAGTTCTAAGCAGCAATTACTTCAAACTGGTAACAAAGAACATCTCGATGAAAGTCAAACGTACACTACCCAGAGTTTATCACTCAAAGCAGGTTAAGAGAGTCCTGTTTTAATTTGGGAAGTAGGAGAAGCTTAAAGTCCACTATAGACCAAATTAGCACACTAGAAACTGCATACCTGACTCATCACACTGGCCTCAAACCACATCCAGACATAAAGAAATCTCAGAAAGACCTGTTTGTGTGGTTTCTAACACTATGGCTGTGTCTCAAATCCTAGTGAGTGTGTAAGTAGGCTGTCTATGTAGGTAGCTGTGTAAGTATCAGTGTTCTCTCCTCATAAACAGATTACTGAGACGCTCTAGTTAGAGAGAGACTGCGTCACGGCTTGTTCCCGCCCGCTGCAGCATGTGACCGGTGGTTTAGCTGGTTGCTAAGCTACCGGCCAGCATCCAAAACAATATCCCGAGTCTTAAAAAATCCGCTAGTATAAATGCTAATGTCTCGAGTATAAAACTGCTAAATGGTGAAGGACTCGTTACAGAGTTGATAAAAAACTGTTTTGTGTGATTATATGACCAGAAACACATTAAAACTCCAGAGAATCAAAATAACTCACATTTTAAAACCACTTCACTGCTCGTAGATTAGCCTGCGCTGCATCATGGGATTGTCTTAGTGGCTGAGGAAGCGTTCACAGATTCCTTAAAATCAGGTCTAAATAAGGTTCCTCAGTAGACAGCATGTTTAAGGTATGTAAGAATTGGGACAGTCTACATGTCGAGAGCACATACTATGACGTAAAATGCTGTTCATGTAGACCTTCACTAGGTTTTGAGACACACCCGATATGACTGTTATGCATAACAACAGACAACAGTACATCATGTCACTTGGTATTAAACATCTATGGTTCAATTTAATTATGAGAGGACATTTACTACTTCAGTCTCTCGCTGGGTGTGTTGTCATGCCACAAATTCTTGTTCATTTCCAAACATGAGCCCCTCTCAAATGTCTGATTCACTGATTTCTCCATGACTTTCATTAAGTAAAAAGCTAAATTTGCATGACCTAGCACGAAAAGACAGCTATAGAATTTTAAACCCATTAACTTATGAGCTTTATTTACTAGTTCACAATTTTTTTCATGGTTTAGTTTTTATGGCATAAACAGAGCACCCTTACTAACACTCCAGTCCTTACGCAACAAACTTGCTCTGAAATGGGAACAAAACCAATGACACGGTTATTATTGACTTCATACTTATAGGAACTTAGCTGTGAAGTTTTAATTGCTTTGGGTTAACATTAAAACACACAACATAGTAAACACGACATTTGTGAGAAATGGAAAATTCAAAGAAGCTACAGACAAAATTTTCAATTCTGAGTTGAATTTTGAGATCCAAACCATACTAAAATCCTGAGATCTTCTATTTCTGCAATAGACTTTTTAAAATCCCACAATATTCCAGATACTCTATGACCGGTGGGAACCCAGGACTGGTTTGAGGCACAGAAAGAAGCTACACAGTGTAGTTTCTTTGGGATATGTTGTAACAAGGCAGTTCATTGGGTGGAAAAGAAGAATATCAGTAAGGAGCTTGTCCATGGTTTGCTACAGTAACAACCTCTATTCTTCTAAGAAGGAAGACCACCATGAGGATCTGACTGAAACTAGCCATTGGAGAGATCAGACACTGCGACTGAACGATTAGTTCTGAATCACAAAATCTTGTGTCAGCTAAAGGTGCACTTTGATTTGACGGGGTGTCCAGACAGTGTGTCCAGTTTTTACCTTGGGCGTCATGTTGTGCGTGATGCAGAAGGCCAGATGCTGCTGGATGCTCTCCATGCTGTGGCAGTGCTGCTGACGGGTGGTGCGCAGGTACTTCTGAAGGGCACGAGCCATGGAAGGAAAGATGGCCTGCGCTGCCTCGCGTGGATCCATCACGTCCCCGGGCGACTTCTTCTGCTCCTCCTCCTGGATGCGGCGGATGTGCGTGAAGGCCTCCTCTACTGCGACCACCAGTCTGGAGAGGGGAGGCGTCTGAGATTACTGAAACTGCTCTCCTCTGTGAGTACTGGCCATTCTCAAAGCAGAAATCTGACTACTGCCTCACTGACGTAGACCTGCAGACTATTTGACCACTCAAGTGCATGTAAACACGCTGAATGGATTACTAATGAAATCTGATGTTGTTAGATTATTAATGTAAATGTACTCATTGTTTTATTCTTTACTGATATTCAAAAACACAAACCAACATATTCTACAGACACAACAATGTTACTGTAGACGCTCTGAAACAGTGTCACTGCATTTGGTAATCTGGTAAAGCTGCAGTTTTACCAGAGATACCAGGAGCTTCCCATACCCAGTCATATTGTGATGCCATGTTTTCTGAAGTTTGTACAGCTGCTGTAGTGTATTATTGGTCACGATGCTTATCTTTATCAAAGTAAACTGAAGTGAACACGGGCTCATAAGAAGTGTTAAATTAATCACTATTAAATAAGACTATTAAATCATTTGTAAATCATTATTAAATCATTATTAAATCACTATTAAATAAGACTATTAAATAGGACTATTAAATCACTGTTAAATCACTTTTAAATCATTATTAAATCACTATTAAATCACTATTAAATAAGACTATTAAATCATTTGTAAATCATTATTAAATCATTATTAAATCACTATTAAATAAGACTATTAAATAGGACTATTAAATCACTGTTAAATCACTTTTAAATCATTATTAAATCACTATTAAATAAGACTATTAAATAAGACTATTAAATCATTTTTAAATCACTATTAAATAATTTTTAAATCACTATTAAATCATTATTAAATCACTATTAAATCACTATTAAATAAGAGTATTAAATAAGACTATTAAATCATTTTTAAATCACTATTAAACATTTTTAAATCACTATTAAATCATTATTAAATCACTATTAAATAAGACTAATAAATAAGACTATTAAATAAGACTATTAAATAAGACGATTAAATCACTATTAAATCACTATTAAATCATTATTAAATCACTATTAAATAAGACTATTAAATCACTATTAAATCACTATTAAATAAGACTATTAAATCATTTTAAAATCCCTATTAAATCATTATTAAATCACTATTAAATAAGACTATTAAATAAGAAGATTAAATCACTATTAAATCACTATTAAATCATTATTAAATCACTATTAAATAAGACTATTAAATATTTTTTAAATTACTATTAAATCATTATTAAATCACTATTAAATAAGACTATTAAATAAGACTATTAAATCACTATTAAATCACTATTAAATAAGACTATTAAATCACTTTTAAATCACTATTAAATCATTATTAAATCACTATTAAATCACTATAAAATAAGACTATTAAATCACTATTAAATCACTATTAAATAAGACTATTATATCGCTGCTGGCTCCTCTTCGCCCACCATGCTTGTTGTAGATTGAGAGGCTGTTTGTAGTGAGCGGTCAGTGACCAAACCAGGAAGCATCAGCCAATAGCATTCGGCCCATGTTTCACTCTCAAACTGTCAAACCTGCCCCTTCTGACACCTCGAGTGCTGAAGGTTCTCGTGAACACAGAGAGCAGCCGACTGTACTATATATATATATATATATATATATATATATATATATATATATATATATATATATTATTTTTTTTTTTTCACCTCGTGTTTTTGTGCTCACTAGTTTGGAACCTAATGTGACACCATACATTCAACTAATCGTAATGTACAGACGTCAAACAAGCGAGGTAGACCGCGCCAGCACCCTCTGCTGTTTCAAAGGGATATCAATTCATTTTGCATATTTGCATCTCTCGCAATGCATCGTTACTTTCCTATTAATTCATGATAAATTAATATAAATGTTTTTAATTAATTAAGGATTCAAGAAGACTGTGGTTTTATTAAACATATAGTCATCAGTAAAGTTTTTTCAAAATCAGAAATCACCAAAATGTAAAACCAACAACAACATCTATAAACCCTATATGTATATATATAATTATATTATGTATATACACATATTACCTAAAACACAGTATGACCTCATAAGTCGTGATAACAGTTAAGATAATAATCATGATGCTACATGTCCTACTTGTATAGAAATCCTAGTTCAAGTCATAAGCTTGGATTGTATTTGTCTCACAGTTAAGACAATTAAGATAAAAGCTTTTGTTAATTGAATAAATGATGATATAATGTAGCTGTATGTGAAGGTTGCTGTAATTCGGAGATCTGCTAATCACTTGAACACAATGACCATTATTTGCACTTAGACCCAGACATGCACGCCAGACATCAACACCATGGAAACGAGGAAAGCCACTTGGTTCCAGAAGAAGTTCACCAAATTCTGCCTCGTCATGGCTTTGTGGTTATCTGATTCATTCTAATGAAATGACCGGGTTACATATGAAACATGTGGCCCTCAAACGAAGCAGATGGGAGAGCTGATTCTCTTGCTGCGGGTCTGCTTACTTATACAATACTATCATCAGGAAATAGTCTAGACCTTATTTTTTTGGAGGAGATAAGATCCCCGTCTGAATTATAACATTAATTAGAAGAGAACAACGTGTAAAGTTACTATCACAGTCTTCTAGCACTCTGACCACCTTTTATTTCTAGAACTAATTAGTGAGATTAGTGAGGTATCGTCCACTGTTTGAATCATGTGTGTGTGTTTATCAGACAGCTCTACCCTCTTAATGAAATCCTTTCTAAACCAGCGTTTACCTTTAAAGAAATTCCCACCGGCTGGTTTCTTTTCACAACAACTGGCTCCCTGAATTTTAATTACCTGCAGCATTTAATTACTGTCCACCTCACCTAGCGTCTAGCTCTCTCACCTGGCTTTGCGTTTTCGGACTCGTCTCTCGTGCTCGGCCTCCTCGTAGTAAAGCTCATTATGGCTGGAGTCCCGTCGACGAGCGGCAGCCGCGATCATGGCGCGTGACTGCGACTGGGCGATACCTGCTGCTGCGTTATTGCCTCCAGGACCTGAACACAGGGCAACACCAGCATAAGCCACAAATAGAAACTACTTTATAATCGTTATTGGAAATCAAAAACAAGGAACCGCTCGTCTGGAACCTCAATGTTTTATCACAACAAGGTAATACATCCTATCATGCACAGCATTCTTGAAAGCCATGAGAATGATGTTTTAGCACTAGTTGGAAAACAGTTGCCAGTAGTAACCAATAGTTAACATGGGTAAATAAAGGTAACAAGCCATTTGGCCAGGTATTAATGAAGAACGGTAATACTGCAGACTTATAAACATAGTCTTAGAAGAAATTCTCATTTTCATTAAAACTTCTGATAACTGTGCAAGACCTGGCAGACCACCAAAACAGTCATCATCAGATAAACAGTATCTATAGTATGAAATCAAGCTTGGCTCTCGCTTTAGATCTGAAAAAAATCCATCCTTCTAAAGTTCCACCCTTCCTCTGTGAGAAGACAAGTCAAGGATAAGGGTCTACACAGATGTGGAGCTGTCAAGAAGCCGTTACTGAGAAAAGTAAACAGACAAAAGAAGAAACAAAGCTGCTATTGTTCTCAGATCAATGAGCTGGACAGTCCAGAGTCCAGATGTCAACATCACTGAATGCGTTCGGGATCACTTGGAACGTAAGAAGAAAACGTAACCAACTTCTAAGACTGCAAATTTCTTTGAGAACTAAAAGAGAATCTCCCGAAAAGAATGAACACTGCCAAAAGCCACGGTGGACAATGTTGATATTATAAGAAGTAGTTGAGGCTTCTGTGTATTTCTGTTAAATATGAGGTCTCTGAGGTTCTTCTGGTGATGTCTGACTCTCGCACAGCACTGTAAGATAAATAGAAAGTCCTCTGCCCACTAGTATCATGCGGACCACTGGCCTAGGATGACGTAGAGCGATTGTAAACATCTGGGACAGGTCTCAGGGGGCTACGATCGAGGGGCCACATCTGAATTTGCCCTGTTCAGCGTTTGTTTGGTCAGTGAACAAGAGAGAGCAGATACAGGATTACTTCAGAGCACTAGGTCCTAATTGCATACGAGTGCTGTTGCAGGAATTTGTGTGAACGTGAAGAAGTTGAGACAAACCAAAAAACGTGCCGGCAATGAACAGCTACAAAAAAAGTCCAACAAGCCCACTAGACTCATTGGAGAACTCCGCTCTCCTAAATTCACACATTCATGACGAAACGACCTGCAAATCTGAAAGTCTAAAACAAGTTCCCCAAGTTCTTTCCCTCGCCCACATGAAGACTCATTAATATTCAGCTATTCAAATTCCATTCCTCCCTGGTACCTTGTGTCTTGAGGCGGTGCCAAGTGTCCGTCTTCATAAACATCCGCTTCAACATCAAAGATATTGTTTTGTGCATGCTGATTAAGGCTCCATTAATATGCAGCAGGGTCTGTGGCTTCCTGAAGCTGATGTTAATGTATGTTAAAAGAGGGCTGGGCATTGTGAATAAGTGATGCACGAGCTGGGCCCAGGATTCGTTTAATTACTTGACTCCAGATTTGAGGGGGGCTGGTTTTGTAAGGGAATGCAAGAGCTGACGAGGACTAAAAGAGTGGCTCCTGATCCCAGTTCCCAAAGACGCCACGCTCTGAATGCGTCTTCACCAAACTCTTCCTGAGCTGAGGTCAGGTGTGCTAGGGAACGGACAGTTAAACCAGCCGAGGGGGGTTTGGGAATGGGACTTGGAGCTAGTTGATTTTGAAAATTCTTCAAGACTCTTTAAGACTCAATGCTGGGGAGGGGGTCTCCTTGGCTGTGTCTGAAATCGCAGCCTATTTACTGTTCAGTGTTCTATTGAGGGTGTTGGTCATTTTGTGGTGTTGTCTGAATTCTCAGTGGACAATCAGATTCCCTATATAGTCATTATATTGTTCCTTATATAGTCATTATATTGTTCCCTATATAGTCATTATATTGTTCCCTATATAGTCATTATATTGTTCCCTATATAGTCATTATATTGTTCCTTATATAGTCATTATATTGTTCCCTATATAGTCATTATATTGTTCCCTATATAGTCATTATATTGTTCCCTATATAGTCATTATATTGTTCCCTATATAGTCATTATATTGTTCCCTATATAGTCATTATATTGTTCCCTATATAGTCATTATATTGTTCCCTATATAGTCATTATATTGTTCCCTATATAGTCATTATATTGTTCCCTATATAGTCAATATATTGTTCCCTATATAGTCATTATATTGTTCCCTATATAGTCATTATATTGTTCCCTATATAGTCATTATATTGTTCCCTATATAGTCATTATATTGTTCCCTATATAGTCATTATATTGTTCCCTATATAGTCATTATATTGTTCCCTATATAGTCATTATATTGTTCCCTATATAGTCATTATATTGTTCCCTATATAGTCATTATATTGTTCCCTATATAGTCATTATATTGTTCCCTATATAGTCATTATATTGTTCCCTATATAGTCATTATATTGTTCCCTATATAGTCATTATATTGTTCCCTATATAGTCATTATATTGTTCCCTATATAGTCATTATATTGTTCCCTATATAGTCATTATATTGTTCCCTTATATAGTCATTATATTGTTCCCTATATAGTCATTATATTGTTCCCTATATAGTCATTATATTGTTCCCTATATAGTCATTATATTGTTCCCTATATAGTCATTATATTGTTCCCTATATAGTCATTATATTGTTCCCCTATATAGTCATTATATTGTTCCCTATATAGTCATTATATTGTTCCCTATATAGTCATTATATTGTTCCTTATATAGTCATTATATTGTTCCCTATATAGTCATTATATTGTTCCCTATATAGTCATTATATTGTTCCCTATATAGTCATTATATTGTTCCCTATATAGTCATTATATTGTTCCCTATATAGTCATTATATTGTTCCCTATATAGTCATTATATTGTTCCTTATATAGTCATTATATTGTTCCCTATATAGTCATTATATTGTTCCCTATATAGTCATTATATTGTTCCCTATATAGTCATTATATTGTTCCCTATATAGTCATTATATTGTTCCCTATATAGTCATTATATTGTTCCTTATATAGTCATTATATTGTTCCCTATATAGTCATTATATTGTTCCCTATATAGTCATTATATTGTTCCCTATATAGTCATTATATTGTTCCCTATATAGTCATTATATTGTTGTTATATATTGTCATTATATTGTTCCCTATATAGTCAATATATTGTTGTTATATATTGTCATTATATTGTTACCCATGATGCACAGGAAAAATTGTGGACAACTGATGTGCATTACTTACAGGGGGCTAAAAGCTCTAATATTAACAGGACTCCCAGTATATCATGACTAATAGAAGATAGAATATGAAAAATAGCACACAGAATGTTAAAATAACCACATACATAGCTTGAGTACATACAGCTTGTGCTCAAGCAATAAGACATAACAATACCTCACTCAGTAGTCTTACTGATTAAATGGAAACATAAAAATTAGGGGTGTAAACAAATATCAAAATATGGAATATGGGGTTATTAAGGGTCATGATACTGTATCGAATATCAAAAACACAATATCGATACACAGATTCCTGGCAGACAGTGAATCGTTGAAGGTTGTGTTTAAACCTCTTACCACTAGATGGCATTGTTGTAATCTATTTTCAGCTCCACTCCAACATCAACAAGCAGCACAAGGGTGTAATGCTATTGTAAGTATTGATAAACCTGTTCATAAAGTGGTGAGTTTTAATAGTAGGATTAAAAAAAAATATTGTTTGCAGTATTGCAATATATAGAAATATACTAAATTGTGACTGCTGTATCACGATACGTACTGTATCGCCAGGTTCTTGCATACACAGCCCCAATGGAAGTGACTACAAAATCAAATACTAGACAGGCAAATGTATAGTTTTGATACAATATATAGAAAAAGGAAAATAATGTTACAGTGATGTAATCTGAAGACGCCAGTAGCTTCCCAGGTTGTTTATACGGTGAAAGATCAAGATGATTTGTTTCTGGTGTAAGTAAGTGGCGTCTGAATTCCCTCTATTCTCTCCCTACACAGGACAGTCTAGGTAGTGATCAGTAAATGAGTAAACGAGTGGACCATTTTAGTCACATCCCTCGTCTTTAAACAGGAAATGTTCACTCTACAGAATACTGGGACACCACTGTAGTGCCTGTAAGAGTGTCTTCTTTTAAAACTTTACAATATTTTAAACTTTTATTTAGTTTTGGGGCGTGTTTATTAACCACAGCTGCATTTAGCACAGCAAGAACGGCATTCATTTGACCTCACAGGGAATATTGTTGATCTACAAGTTGCTAATATGGGCACGATGCCTACTATAGACTTAAGACTATAGACAGGTCATGGCTAGTGCAGTCATAAAGTCATATATCACGTGTTCTTCAGCTTTGAGTGTACGCAGCAGGTAGAGGATGTCTGGTCCTCTATTGTCTCCCTCACTGCTCCCCTATACTGTGTTCTACACAGAACAGTCTAGGTAGTGATCAGTGAATGAGTAAACGACTGGACTATTTCAGACACACCCCTAGTCTTTAAATAGGAAAGTTCACTCTATAGAATACTACACCACTGTAGTGCCTTTAAGAGTGTCTTCTTTTAAAACTTTACAATATTAATATTTACTGCGACAGAACGTTGCTAAGATAGCTTCAAAGTGTGAATTTATGTCATAACAAATCAAGTGAAATTACACGGGAAGAAATTCAATGACCCCCATCCTTTCGGCTTTGGACATGCTGCAAGCATTACGAGCCTGGCTGAGTAGAGAATGCTTGAGAGAGAGAGAGAGAGAGAGAGAGAGAGAGAGAGAGAGAGAGAGAGAGAGAGAGAGAGACTCTTCTTCAGGCAGTGGATGTCTGCTTCCCCTGGGCTGGCTTTGGAGCCGAGGCATCAGAGCGGCAAGTCTATTGATTCAACACTACTGCTGTCTCACTCAGACAGTGTGAGGGAGAGAGAGAGACACAGAGAGAGAGAGAGAGAGAGAGAGAGAGAGAGAGAGAGAGAGAGAGAAGAAGCAGACAAAAGCAGTCAGGTGGCCAGGGACGCCCGCAGCCAGCCTACAAAGCCCCAAGATTTGAAACCGCAGAGAGGCTGCTCTCTTCAGCATTCCACTTCAGTTCCAAAGGCGTGAAAAATCAATGCGTTTACCTCGCCTCCCCTCGCCGGGACATTTTATAAGAAAAAAAAGAAAAAAAAAAGCGCCGCGTGGAGTCGCAGGCTTGTTAAGTCTGAAAAACAACAGGGGAAAACATCTGAATAGCCGTCAAGTTGAAGACCGCGTGAGAAAGTATGAATGAAGGATTCAAAGAGAAAGAACAGGAGACATGAGGTCATAGGAGAGATACTGAGTAGAATGTCATATCAGCAAAAAAAGGGAAAGGAAGAGATGAAACCTGACAGAAATACTAAATAGGAACATTCTTACAGAAGAATAATTCATGCCTTCGGCTCAGTCCCGTGTGCAAGCACAGGGGAGACATTTAAAATCAGTAAGAGAGCAACGTGAAATCTGTGGGAAAAAAAAAGAAAAGAAAGAAAAAGACACTTTCTCAGGAAGGAAGAGCTAGACAGCTCATGAATACTAAATTATTTCGTGCATGTGTATGCTCGCCGTACTGGACCCCCACCCATATGTGCAGCTCTTTCAATGCAGGGTTGCTTAAGGACTTCTACGCTGCAATAAGAACAGTGATAGTGAAAGTGCTATCATTTCAGCTCATGGTCTTATAAACTGATAATAATTAAATAATAATACCAACCAGCCTCTTCATTAAGTACATGTTCTCATTGCTACACTCCTTTTAGCACTTACTTACGCTGAAGCACTCTGTAGTTCTGAAGTGGATCATTTTCAGTAATTCACTGATGTGGTGGTGGTGTGTTGGTGTGTGTTCAGTGGATCAGACACATCATTTTGTTGGTCCACCTTGTAGATGTAGATAGCCACACAGAAGTCAGAGGCAGTAGCATGCCAGAGGCATCTGTTGCTGCATGGTTTGTGCTGGTCATCCTCGTGTCTAGAGGTCACTAATAGGCGGACCGCGGTCAGGGTCCAATGCAGGTCCAAACTGATGAACTACTCAGAAGGATTTAATGATGAGAGTGTTTAATTTAAGCTGAACTGTTTTAGTCTTTACGGTATACGGGCTTTGCGGCGCAGTAACCTCTCAGACCAATCACTAAAGGCGCTCAGCCAATCAGATCTGAGCATATTCGGGAGTGCAGAGAGCACACAGGCAAGGTACGAAGCGAGAAGAAGCAGTCGGAGAATAAAGTGAGTCGGAGAAAGAATAATGTGCAACCAGGAATGGACCGAGACATATATGTTTATTATTTCCACAGGCAGCTCCTAAAGGAGTTTAGAAGAGAGCTGCACGTTTTATTTACTTTTTCTAAAAAATAAACACTTTTTAAAAACATTCTGTTTTTTAATGTAGCCCTTGTTTTTACATGATGTGAGGAAAAAAACAAACATTTATTAGAAGTTTATAAATAATTAATTCAGTTCAGCATTTAAACAGTAAATATACTGAAATATACTGAACGGTATGTGGGATGTGTTGGTGTTTCAGTAGTTGATGGTATAAGATGCTGAGGCTACTTCAGTAAACAGGATACGCCATTGAATCATAACACATGTTAGAAATGATGAGGGTCCGGATCTTAACCTGAGGAAATCTCCACTAACTGGACCTTACTAACCTCTAATTAAAACCCCCTGCTCTAGTCCTTCATCAACAGGGCTGGATGTTGCTGGTTGGTGGGCTATAATTTAATGTATAAACATTCCAGCAGCACTGCTGTGTCTGATCCACTCACACCTGCACAACACACACTAACATCCCACCACTATGTCAGTGTCAATGCAGTGCTTAGAATGATCCACCACCCAAATAATATCTGCTCTGCGGTGGTCCTATGGGGGTCCTGACCACTGAATAACAGGGTGAAAGAGGGATAACACAGTATACAGTGAATCAGATGGACTATAGTCTGTAACTGTTTACAAAGAGCCCCATGTGGTACGTAGAGCTGATCAAATAGACAATAAGTGTAGAAACAAGGAGCTATTCGAATAACAATTGATTATTAATATTAACTGCAACAAATAGTTCTTTCTATGTGCAATAAATTAGCTCATGGTTTCCAAGCAACGTAATGAACCAAGACTATGATCGGTCATGCGTCATGCACTTACTGGGAAGTTCACAGCACTGAGGCGTTTTCCTCTGTGATGAAAATGAATATAGGTTTAGAAAAATCGCTGCTATCATTTTATCATGCAGTTTAGTTTTCATGTAGTTCACAACCGTTTCAACTGTTTGCTACCGTTCCAGCCACAGCGGCTGCAAGTGTCTTAACTTAACTCAGAGCAGCCAATCAGAACACAGACGGCTTTTACAGGGCCATAATCAAACAACATGATGCTAACTAACAGTTGCTAACACAAATGGCTGCTTGTTCCAATGTTTATTCTTGGTCTGCCTGCTGTAACTGTGATGAAAATATGAGAAAACAATGTCAATAATTCCTCACGTAGGGCGAATAAATAAAACTATTTTTATTTTTTATATTTTCTACGACTGTGAATTGCTTGGTAACTGTGAAGTTCTGTTGTATACAACTCACACCAGACTCAAAGGAAGTTTCATAAAGTTTCATTTTAGTTTTGGAGAGTGTTTATTTACCACAGCTGTTCTTATGACAGCAAGAATATGTTTTAATTCATGTAGAATATTGCTGATATACAAGTTGATGCCTACTATAGACTTTACAGGTCCTATATATAATAGCAGAAACCTGAGTGCAGTCATAAAGTCATATATCGAGTATTCTCCAGCTCTGAGAGCAAAATGATTCAATTCAAAGTGAAAGGATGTCTGGTGCTCGGACAGTGATCAGATGAATTCTGTGTTAGAAAAGCTTCCCGGAAGTTCAGCCAGTGGGACAACATGCTTTATTTAAAAGTGAACAGTCATGGTTTTTAAAGACCCCTTGAGAAAACAACAACCAGATGTGACCAAGCAACTACAGTGGATGTAGGTCTGGGCGATAATGATGACCAACAAAATCTAATATTTGTTGTGTTTTTAATATAATGATTACAGATTCATGTTCTTTAATTACTAAAGGCCTAAAACTCTGCTGCTTTTATCATAGCACATTTTACCCAGCAGACAGAGAGGGTGAAGAAGTCTAGCCATTCACTCCCAACAGCGCAAATCAAGACAGGACACAGAGCTACTTTCAATGCTTAAATTATGGAGCATTAAAAGGAAAATGTCTTAAAACAAGAGGAATAAGATTTCATAAGATACTGGAAGCAAATACCCCAAAAAAATTCACAACCTCTAAATCTGTTGTTATTATTTGTCTTGTTTAAAACAAACAAGTTAGCTATCAGTGTTTAAGTGTGGAGTTGTCGGCTGTAGCTAAGCCCCTTGGCTTAAGGCTAACATACCAACTAGTCTGCTGCAAGCCCACGTTTACCTTAAACTGTCTGGAAATGGCTTGGATATCAAACAGTGTTTACATTTGGATTTAAGATTATAAGCTTTAATGTTATGGTTGCAATCCACTGTAGGGTTCTGCAAACCGGTAGCTAAGCTTTTAATACACCTGGTATTATTTACTAATGTATTAAGACAAGTTCTGCCCGCCTACAGAGAACTGCATGTCCCATGTTCACAAGACCACTAACAGCTTGGGCATGCAGTTCTAATACATGTGTAAATAATACGTGTTAAAAATCTAGCTGAAGCTCTACCGCACAAAAGTACAGTGAAAACTACCAGACATTTGATAATCACTCCAGCAAAGTATTACTGAAAAATGTTTCTCAACTGTTTTGTCTAAACAGCTTATGACTGAAGATTGACTGGACTGGACTGGACTGGACTGGACTGGACTGGAAGTCGGCGTGCTATCCGTAGGCGAGCTTATTTGTGTTGTTTCTTTTTCGGTCTTTGCCTTCATCATAATTAAACGTCTAGAAGTTTTCACTTAGGTTTTGTCCAGTGCTGCTCCAGTCTAGCTTAAAAAAATGGACTGCATCTTAGAACTTGTTCTTCCTGACTTTCAAGATCGGTCTCTGGCTCAAACGGACCCCATTGAAAGCTCAGGAGAGAAGAAGCGTCTCTCTGCAGACTGCAAGACGAGCAGAACGTATGAGGCGAAACCGGTTGACCAGTCTGAATAGAGTGGGCGAGTTGACCAGTCACACTTGATTCATAAGGAGGCGGGGCTTAAAGACAAAGTACCCCTCCAAAGAAAAGGCAGTAAAGCATGGAAATCCATCTCAGTAGCCCACAAAATTAAATCATGAACACTGAAACTGAGCATAATCTGTAATGGGGTGTAAGAAAACATTGAAATTTTGAATATCTGAATATATATATTATGTTTAGTGATACTGTATCGATTCTCAAAAACACATTATTGATACACAGATTCCTGACAGACAGTGAATCACTGTGTGTTGTGTTTAAACCTCTGACCACTAGATGGTCAGTGATGTAATCAATTTTCAGCTCCACTCCAACATTAACAAGCAGCACAAGGGCGCAATGCTATTGTAAACATTAGCAAACCTGTTCATACAGTGGTGTGTTTTAATAGTAGGATTGAAAAATCACAGTATATCACTTTGCTTGCAGTATCACAGTATATTGTGATAAATTGAATCATAACCACTGTATCACGATACGTATTGTATTGCCAGGTAATTGCCAATACACAGCCCTAATCTTTAATCTACATGTAATTATGAAACTATTTTGGTATTTTATTTTTACAGAAAAATATAAAAACTTCACTAATGTTAAAGAGCTCCAATGGATATAATAAGTGATGGGAATTTAGTTTTTTAAATCAGCAATGCTCATGACACTCAGATATTAATGGATATGTTTTGAGATTGCTTGTTTTATGACCAGCTAGTGACAAAAAAGACAGAATGCAGAAATGATTTAATTAATACTAAAGATAAAGAAATTTAATCTAATAAATATCAACAGTTAAGATGAAGTTGGGAGGTAAAAACATGTCACATCTATAAGATTTCTGTCCATATCGCCCGGACCTAGTGCATTCCCGTGCGGGGTCGATCCTGTGAGGGTTTGTGAGGTGAAATACTCCGACTTTGCTTTAACAAGAAGCAGAGTGCTCAACAGTCAGGAATGCGTCAACACAGCTTAATGTTTCACTTACTGTCCAAGAGGTACGCTTTCAACTTAGCTTTAAAGACGTCTTTTAGAAGCAGAGACACAAGAAACAAGAGTTCACTGGCAAGTCTGATCAACAGAACTGCACTGCAAACAACATGCAATGACACTGTAAACCAGAGATGTTCAACTGGAGATCCATTTTACAGGAGATTTGGTTCAAATCATGAAACAAACACACCTGGCTAATCCTGACATGCTCCCGATTAGCTGGATGACAGGTTAGAGTGGGGTTGGAACCAGGTGGAGATCTCCAGAAGTGAGGCTAAGCACTTTAATTATTAATACTTTACAACCAAAACTAATGAACTAATGATCTTAAAGAACAATTTGGTAGAACAGTCTGATCAAATGTAGCAGATCAGCCAGGACATACTGGGTGTTGGAGGTGGGCTGGAGCTGTGGAGCTAATTTAGCTTGCAAGACTAACAAGTATGGCTGCAATAAA
>CM038722.1:17692106-17734606 GCA_021613375.1 Megaleporinus macrocephalus
CATACTGTCTACTGAGGAGCCTTATTATGACCTGATTTTAAGGAAGCATCGCTAAAGCAATCCCATGATGCAGTGCAGGTAAATCTACGAGCAGTGAAGTGGTTTTAAAATGTGCGTTATTTTGATTCTCTCTGGTGTTTTAATGTGTTTCTTGTCATATAATCACACAAAACAGTATTTTATTAACTCTGTAACGAGTCCTTCACCATTTAGCAGTTTTATACTCGAGACATTAGCATTTATGCTAGCGGATTTTTAAGCCTCGGGCTATTGTTTTGGATGCCGGCCGGTAGCTTAGCAACCAGCTAAACCACCGGTCATGTCCTGCAGTGGGCGGGAACAAGCCGTGACGCAGTCTCTCTCTAACTAGAGTCTCAGTAATCTGTTTTATGAGGAGAGATGAGGAGAGAACGCTGATACTTACACAGCTGCTACCTAGACAGCCTACTTACACACTCACTAGGTTTTGAGACACACTATGTGTGTTATATGGAAACAGCTACTTATTATCTACAGTAAACATGCTCAGGAATCAGACAGCACAGAGACAATAACTAACAATTCAGGAAATACTGATGTAATCCTGTCCAACTGAGTGAAATTGGATCCCATTCGCCTCTTAGAACGAGGCTTGTGTCCCGGCCAGAGTCTAAACAGTCTAAGCATAGCAGTTTCATAGACACTGGAACAGAAAGCAACACACTTGGCCACACACCAAGAGAGCAGACTGCACTGGCTGCTGATAGCCTCCCTTTCACAGTGTTTAATGGAACACTCCCGCATTTTTCAACCTAATCTCCAGCTGCCACGTCTGTACTGGACCGTCCGTTACCATGGAGAATAACTTTGATACGCTTTTCTCTGTACTTTTACGCGTTTGCTCAAAACTCACATATAATAATAGAGGCCGATGGGCAGCTGCTGAATTCCATCAGGGCATGTTTATGCAAAAGCCTTTCATTTTTCATTTTCATCCTGAGTTTTTCAGTCAAATGCATTTAGAAAATAAGCTTGGAATCTGCGTAATTCAGATTTTTCATAGCTATAAAAGTGAAAAGCGAGTTTTCACAGATCTCTGGCTGACCATGCATGCACACCAGGAAACCCTCCTGAAGTGAAAAGTGAAAGAAAGGAGAGCTGCTTCTATTCTTTAAACACTGGAACTTCACATAAAACTTCACATACGCAAACGTTTGGACGTCCCTGGTCAGATGACATGTTTCTGTGGTTCTCTGAGTTAAAATACATTAACACGTCCTCCACAGCGAACACTCTTCATCACGTTTTAACAAACAATTACTGAACTAGAGGTCTGGATTACTGCACTGCTCCTGGAGCGGGCGCTTAACCAATCGGGACAACATATACCAGAGCGGGACAACATATACATGTAAATACATATAAAAATAACAAATTAATACCAATTAATAAATGGTGTATACAAAATAATAATAATCACACAGTAACTAACATGTTCATTGAAGGGAAAAGAGCTAAATAACCAATAAATAAATAATACGTCACCTGAAATAGCTGCCAACCAACCAGTCATGTGAACTTACACTGTTTTATATTATTTAGATTTGCCAGGTACTGATTTTTGCCTGCCACTAAAATGTCTTTCTGAGGTTTATTTAGATCATCATACACCAGTGCGTGTATAAAATTATATCAACAATAAAATCATGTTTTACCGCTCAGCTGGCTCAGAGACCACTTAACTGGCTCAGAGACCCCCCCGATACCGCGTTTTACTTAGAATTACATCACAATATGAAATGAATCAATGACTATGTTATGCAATGTACAGCATGTTGTTGACCGGAGCGTATCTTGTGCTCTTGTTTTAGCTTAAATCTCATGAATCTTTCGTTGGATCATAACCAACGACACAGCTAAACACTGCCCTCCACCATGCAAGAAGCCACTGGCAGGAGCTTCTCCCCAAAGGCTACATGCAAACACAGAATTAGTTTGTCCCACTGTGTGTCCAGATAGAGAAAGCTTAACAGAGCTGTGCTAGCTTCCACAGGCTAATGTCCTAGCATGCAGGCAGCAGTGTCAACGGAAATAACGTGAAAACAGCTACGGAGAAACCTTTACCCGTCATATACATGCTGAAGGTAGGGCAGATACCCAATAACCACAGCAGTGCTTATCAGTTCTTATAGCCACTACTCTTAGCCAGTTCAGTGCAAAGAAACAATCGTGTGTTTAACATTAAAGGTTCTTAGCTACAGCGGTCTTTCTCACTATAGCAACATCTCAGAGCTCAAGAAATGAAGTTCTGGTAACACCACTGAGCCACGTACTCCAACTCAGCTGTGAAAACTGTTGTTCAGTTCTTTCATAAGGGCCGTGAAATGATGATGTAATCAAAAGCAGGACTAGTAGGCGGACCGCGGTCCAGATCCAGACGTTATCCAATGTGGACCCAAACTGATAATCTATTCAGAGGGATTTAATGTTGACTGTGTTTATTTTAAGCAGCGGAGCTTTTTTTTGTCTTTACGGTTCACTGCGCCGTAAAGCCCGTATACCGTAAACACAAGAAAAGCTCCGCTGCTTAAAATAAACACTCAACATTAAATCATTCTCACTAGTTTATCAGTTTGGGTCCACATTGGATAACGTTTGGATCTGGACCGCGGTCCTCCTACTAGTGGCCCCTGCCGTAGAGATTAAAAGAAACATGTCCAAGGGACGTCCAAACGTTTGGCCACTTGCACATGTTATTTAAATCTGCCGTGTGTGTGTCCTGCTTTTGATTACAACATCATTTCACGGCCCTTATGAAAGAACTGAACAACAGTTTTCACAGCTGAGTTGGAGTACGTGGCTCAGTGGTGTTACCAGAACTTCATTTCTTGAGCTCTGAGATGTTGCTATAGTGAGAAAGACCGCTGTAGCTAAGAACCTTTAATGTTAAACACACGATTGTTTCTTTGCACTGAACTGGCTAAGAGTAGTGGCTATAAGAACTGATAAGCACTGCTGTGGTTATTGGGTACCTGCCCTACCTTCAGCATGTTTATGACGGGTAAAGGTTTCTACGTAGCTGTTTTCACGTTATTTCACATTATTTTCGTTGCTAGGACATGTAAGATCGCTCCTCAGCCAATCAGATCTGTGCAGATTGGGGTGTGCAATGCACACACAGGCGAGGTACGAAGCGAGGAGCAGCAGCTGGAGACTGAAGCGAGTCAGAAAGAATAACGTGTTCTAAAAACAGAAAAGTCCACAGAGAAAACTGACTGTTTAACCAGGAACGGACTGAAACTAGACTTGCTCGTCTAGTTTTGAAGAACACCGCTCTGTAAAACCAACATGTCAATCTGTAAAACTGAAGACGCACGTTTTATTTACTTTCTCCATAATTAAACACTTTAAGAAGCATTCAGTTTTTTTAAATGTGACCCTTGTTTTTTCTTAATGTCAGGAAAAAAACACTTATTAGTTTTTTAAATAATTAAATATAATAAGTTTTTTAAATAATTAAATCAGTTCAGCTTTTATACAGTAAATATAAAAGTGAAAACTGAAATATACTGAACGGTATGTGGGATGTGTTGGTGTTTCAGTAGCTGATGGTATAAGATGCTGATACTAGACTAGTTCAGTAAACAGGATACACCACTGAATCAGAACACACGTTAGAAATGATGACGGTCTGGACCGACCTGAGGAAATCTCCTCTAACTGGACCTTACTGACTCTAATTAAATACTCCTGCTCTACTGAAACATTCAGCACATTTTACAAACAATTACTGAACTAGAGGTTTCGATTGTGGGTCGCAATATCTTGCGTGGGACAAAATTTCAATGTCAAGTGGGCTGTTAACCAATCCAGTGGGTGCAGGAGAAGATATACATGTAGAAAAATAATAATAATTACTCAATAATTAACTAATTATACTTAACTGAAGGAAACCAGCTATAAAACCAATAAATAAGTAATGAACTCATTCCAAATAGATCAATCAATCAATCATAAACAAATGTGAACACTGTATTACTGTGGTAGAGAAATGGTGGGAATTTAATAAATATAAAATGTTTCCTATGCAAAAGTTACAGCACAGTTAATGTTGTACTTTCTTTCATACAGAGTCACTTATTTCAAACTCAGCCGCGTGGAAACTGTCTTTCAGTTCTTTCATAAATGCTGTGAAATGTTTGTTGCAGATAGAGGTTTAGAGGAAACGGTCCTTTATGTGTGAGTGAGCAGTGAATCAGCTTGGCTGTGTTTAAGCCGTCTTCAGTAAAAGTAAAGCTTCAGTTTTGCCCAGATGCCCCATGCTTTAAAAAACTCTAACTTAATTCTGATGAAGGCAGCATGTGCCTGGAGCATGTGCTTCCTATTTTCACCAGCGCACATACACAGCCCCAGTGAACCCTGAGGGGTCTGCAGACAGAAAACCAAGATACAATTTGTGAATCTGGTCATCCTGTTTACGAGTGAGTAAGAGACCCTTAACGACAGTCGCAATTCTTTTTTACATTTTAACAGAATAACCCAGGCCCACCCACCAGCTTTTAGACTAAAACATCTTCTTTCCTCCCCGTGTTGAATGTTTAGAACCTCCCCCACTTTGATTAATTATTCATATCATGAGTGGAGCGAATCAAGAAAACCAGACCTAATTACTGCTGAAGTGTGTTGCTGTTGGCTGTGGTTGCTCTTGTCTTTAGTTTTGCAGTACACAGACTTCTAAAGAGGCCTAATTATATAGAACACATTCATCTGTTGGGCAACTCCTCCACTGGAAGCGAACAGGGTGGAGGCAGCTGATCTGAGACTGGTTCGGGCACTTCATTCCAAATCTTCACCACAGCACTCTACAAACGGTGTTATTGGAAATGGCACCTAGCTGTCACCAATCAGGACGCTTGATTATCCTAAACGGTGGTTTCTAGATTGTTCCTGATTACCAGCCATGTTAACATGTTGGGTTAAAACGTGTTTGAACTGATCAGAGACCAGTTTTCAAGTTTCTAACATAAGAATTGATCAAGATATCTGGTGACTGTTAGCTTGTGTTCATTATGCTAGAATGCTTAGTTGACCTTCACTGCTGATCAGATGTCACGCCCTTATATGGTTCTCGTCCGTCTATGTTTTGGTCATGTGCTCCCTGTCTCCGCCCCTCACCTGTTCCTAATTTGCGTCTCCTCCCATTGTTCCCAGGTGTTACTCTTTTCCTGTTGTTAGCCTGTTTATATCGTTGCTGTCCAATGAAAAACAGGTATTTTTAAAAAAGCAACTTTACAGGAGAGGCAGAGTCTTCAGTTTCAATGGAAGTCAATAGAACCAGAATTTTTTTCAAGCTCTTTTGGAGAATTTCTATTGGTCCATTTACCATTAAATTTTCCCACAATGTAAACGTCAGCTGCTTTATTTAATTGATGTAGAAAAATAGAAATCATCAAAATGGACGGCAACGTCATACTGCCTGTTTGTCCGGCTTTGCTTTGTTGGTTTATCTTCTGTTTATGCCACTCGTGGGTTTCGTTTCCTGTTTGTGCTCCTGTATTGTTTATATTTCATGTTTGTTTATGTTCTTCTTTTGTCTTTCCAATTAAAAGTTTTTTAAAAATTTGCATTTGTGTCCGTCCTGCCGTCTGTCCTGCCTTCGCCCCGTCTTCTCCACGAACCCCACACCTGACATCAGACAACGGTTGGGCCATATCTCTCAACGTTCAATGCTTACCTGTAGCTACACTATCAACAACTGGCATGCTATTGCTAATATTATAAAGTAATGGGCGTAACGTGTGATTGGCCGGCTGATGTAGTACTGTTTTGGTACATGTACATTTAAATACACCTACAAATGAATAAATTAATGAGAACTCAGGTTTTTTACTGCATAAAAACATCAAAATGCCACATTTATACTGTAAAATAAACAAAATGTGTTTGGTTCGCAGTAGATTTCCTTTGGCTTTCCATACGAGTCACTGATAGAGGGAGAATCATATTTCTAAGTTGTTTCTAGATGTCTTTACTGGTTGGTTAACCAAACACTCCAGTTATAATATACAATTATAGTATATTATTAGAATTATAATACACTCCCAGAACATATATTATAGGATTCTGAGAGGCTTGCATGAAAGTTTGAGAGACTGGAACCACCTTAACAAGCTGACAATCTTGGTACTTCCTAAGGTTTCGTATGGCTGTACGTATGCGGGCTGTATTTACGCTGTGTTGACATGGCAACACTGTTTTTGTGTGTTATTGTATAGCTGGCGTTAGACTACAGCGGTTAAAAGCAGCAGGTTGTTTAGTCTTTCCTGCTGTTATTGTGGCAGTGGTTACAGTAACTATACAGTAGTAACAGTGCGTTATGTTTAAGCTTTAGTTTAAGCTTTTGTCTGTCCCCTCAAACTGTCTCCAGACCCCCAAAATCACTGTGCTGAACTACAACTACACCTTCACTGGTGTTCTAGGCTTGTCATCTCTCTCCATGTTCACTGTAGTTCTCATCTCCTCCTAAGAGCTACACTGTACAAGGAATGACACCTCATAGTCACCAATTAGCATAACGATCAATGTTGCTAATGGACTGTTATTAGCTTTTATTGATTATTAGCCACTTTAGCACGCTTGGTTGGGCTGCTCGGCTGCGGCTAACGTTTCAGGAGGAGGCAGAGCTTAGATCAGCAGAAAAAAGCAGGAGAGAGACATCAGGGCGAGGGCCCAGGAATGAAGACAAACAGGCCGGAGGGTCCGGGGAGACACGTAATTATGATAACACAGCAGCCGCCGGGGCAGACGGCGAGCCAGAGACACGGAAGTGTGAGCTCCACGCCGCCCTGCTAATGATGACAGAGTGCAGCCCAGGAGGAGAGCCCCTCTGCGGGACGCGCTGGAAAAGCCGGGCTCCTCCGCCCTCCAGCACTGCTGCTATATAAATAACAGCAACATTAGCAAATATGTTAGCGCCGTTAGAGACTGGGCTTAGATTTAGAGATTCCCAGCTTCTCCTACTTGGAGATCTGGGTCATCTAGGTTAGGAGTGGTTAGCAAGTTTACTTGAAGGCAGGAACGGAAAACCACAGGAGAGAAACAAGCCGAGGCCTCAAACTGCCAACACTCTTACCGCTCTCAGGGACACCCGCTGGAGTAAAATCATGCCCCGCTAGAACCAAAGATAGAAAGAATATATCTGAAAGCCTGAACACTGCTCTCTCTTCTTCACTGATCTTCTATTTCTCCTTAGTCTTGAGCTTGTTGATGGCTTTACTACTTCACTGAGCCTTTTTAACTCACGCCTTTTGATTGCGTGATAAGCTGCAGCACTTTATCGTACCATTACCGCATGTGCACTACCCTCCAGAAGTCTAGTATCACCTGCAGAGTTAATATTTTCTTCTTGTTTTATATACAATAACACTTATACAATGTGAATGTGATTGGTGTGACACTAGCCAACACCAACGCCTGTTAGCTGACGTAGCAGAGTTGGCAGATCTTCTATTGTCAGGCTTGATCTAGGAAGGATCAGAGGAGCGCGGAGTAGGGGTGTAAGAAAATATCGAAAATATCAAATATCGGGATATTATGTTTAGTGATACTGTATCGATTCTCAAAAACACAGTATCAATACACACATTCATGGCAGACAGTGAATCACTGTGTGTTGTGTTTAAACCTCTGAGCACTAGATGGCAGTGTTGCAATCCATTTTCAGCTCCACTCCAACATTAACAAGCAGCACAAGAACGCAATGCTAGTGTAAGTATTGATAAACCTGTTCATACAGTGGTGTGTTTTAATAGTAAGATGTGAAAAATCTCAATATATCACTTTGATTGCAGTATCGCGATATATTGCGATATATATACGTTTTGTATCGCCAGGTTCTTGCCAATACACAGCCCTAGCGCGAAGTACGGCAAAATACAGTTTAATGATGAAACAGGGACACGAGAGAGAGAGAAAGTCAAAAACCAGGCAGGGGTCAGAACCGGTAGAAGAAGGCAAACAGGGACAAACAGGGCAAGGCAAAAACAGAGTGTCCAAAGGAGCAAGCGAGAGATCAAAAACCGGGAAGGCACAGAACACTTACAGTGAGGGCTAGGCAAAACCCGAGCCTGAAAAATAAGATCTAAAGGGTCTAAACTGCGACTACACAATAACCAGAGAACCCGTCGTAAGCTTCAGATAACTCTTTGGCAATATTCAGCAATGATAACCGGAACTGCAGGCCACCATCAGGTCTAGTCAGCTGTCTGCTGCTCGGCTGTCGTGTGATTCGGTGGTGCCGGGCGCTGGGAGTTGTAGTTCGGAGGGAGGTGTGACACCTATAAGCACGTTCAGCTTCACTGTCCAGCCGTGCCGTTAGCACCATCTCGAAAAGACATGCATAGAGAGGAATCTGGAACGGAGACCAGCAATGTCAGCTCTGGGAAGTTATTAGAATAATATAATAGTTTAATTAAATCTAAATATGAGGTAGGCAACAGTCCCCTATCCCCCCACACGGAGACGGACCGCGTCAAAAAGACACCCTGGCATTTCTTATGTCCCAGAGGAAGACAGTGCCAGCCTTCATTCTCCTGGCTTGGTTGCATCATGTGACGGGGACGGCCGAGCTGGTGAGCAGAACAGGACATCTGCAACGCTCGCATGTACACTTGCATCTGCAGCCAAAAAGCTTTTTACTATTATTAATTATTAAATACCGAAAATCACTGAAAACACTGATTCCAAACATCCGTCAGACTCTGTCTGATACTGGGACAGCAGGACAACTTAAAACGTCTCAACGTGCCAACTAATCACTGCCAATTAACTGAGGGGCTACATATTAATTAATGTTTTATTAAATACAGTTATCAAGCTTAATTGAGCAGTCTTAATAGAGAGAGAGAGAGAGAGAGAGAGAGAGAGAGAGAGAGAGAGAGAGACAGAGAGAGAGAGAGACAGAGAGAGAGAGAGAGAGAGAGAGAGAGACAGAGAGAGAGAGAGACAGAGAGAGAGAGAGAGAGAGAGAGAGAGAGAGAGAGAGAGAGAGAGAGAGAGACAGAGAGAGAGAGAGACAGAGAGAGAGAGAGAGAGAGACAGAGAGAGAGAGAGAGAGAGAGAGAGACAGAGAGAGACAGAGAGACAGAGAGAGAGAGAGAGAGAGACAGAGAGAGAGAGAGAGAGAGAGAGAGAGAGAGAGAGAGAGAGAGAGAGAGAGAGACAGAGAGAGAGAGAGAGAGAGAGACAGAGAGAGAGAGAGAGAGAGAGAGAGAGAGAGAGAGAGAGAGAGAGAGAGACAGAGAGAGAGAGAGAGAGAGAGAGAGAGAGAGACAGAGAGAGAGAGAGAGAGAGAGAGAGAGAGAGAGAGAGAGAGAGAGAGACAGAGAGAGAGACAGAGAGAGAGAGAGAGAGAGAGAGAGAGGGAGCACAAAGCAAACATTCTGGCAGTGATAGCTCCCCTGGGGGCAAAAAGCTACAACACTGGCTTGAACTGCAGTCTGTGGTTCTTGTGCTGTGATCCTAACAAGCATCAGCATGACTCTGCGATTCCAGAGCCGTTTCCAGTTAATGAGTGAAAAAGATCTACCCGCTAATCATCTCTAACTCCTCGGTCTCTACTTCACAGCAAGCTCTGGATTTTTTCCCGAAAGGTGGCTGTGCTTTGTCAACATGACACTTACAGCAGGAGCCAAACCAGAAACCAACAAGCCCACACACACCTACCAACACAAAACACACAGATCATCACCATCTTCCCTCCAACGCTTCAGCGTTCTGTCTCCCCGCTCTGACCGCTCCCTCACTAACCCATTCATTACTGTCCACAGACGGAAATAGGGCTGTCCGCATCGTTACTGTGATAAATCACATCACACTATTTCACCATACTGTTTTCTGAGCACGCTGTAGACGCTATCAGCATTTAAAGGACACTGACTGGCTTTATGTTTCTTTACCAGAATAACCAGCACTGGTTCACTGGATTCAGTGCAGGGCCGCGTGTGAAACACTGAATAAACTCGTACTGGTATCTGTTTTTAACGTGGCACAGTCTGTCAGCATCGTCAAGCACGTCGTACATGCTGAAAAGCTGAGCTCATGATGTCACCAGCGGAGCAGCACTGCCTGGGGCAGCAGTGGGGTTATGAGACTCGCCTAAGGGCACAATGGAATCTACCTTTGGAGTCTATGAGCTGAACCAGGCTCACTTCTCCTGCCACTAGGTTACCAGTCACCCCAATGACTGTGATACACTGCTGTGCTGTGCTTAACATGGAAAACTCCAACATCTGCAAGATTCAAGTAAATGTTATTTTTATCATTTGAAAAAAAAAAACAAAAAAACAATTATTAGAAATCACTTGACATCTCTACACATATATGCCTACAACTGCAAACAAAAGATTTGTTAGTAGACACCAGATCTAGACAATTTATAAGAGTATAACCATAAACTGGCTCAAAGCTATTGCCCTAAATGAATCCTGGACAGTTGCACAGCAAGGTCAGCTCTCTGAAGTTGTTAGAATAGAATAATAGTTTAATTGAATCTGAATATGTGGTAGGCAACCCCCCTGCCACGCCCCCCTTCTCCACTTTCCTCCCAACAGTCACTTCATTAGACACACCTGCTTGTACCTACCTTCAATGTACATTTTATAAGCTCTACAGTTTTTACAATTACAGACTATAGTCCATCTCTGTGCACTTGATTATCTCCTTTAACCCTGTTCTTCAGTGGTCAGGACCTCCAGAGGACCACCACAGAGCAGTTATTATTTGGTTGGTGTATCATTCTCAACACTGCAGCGACACTGACATGGTGGTGGTGTGTTAGTGTGTGTTGTGCTGGTGTGTGTAGATCATACATAGCGGTGCTGCTGGAGTGTTTAAACACCTCAGTGTTACTGCTGGACTGAGAATAGTCCACCAACCAGCAACATCCAGCCAACAGTGTCCTGTGACCACTAACGGAGGACGAGAGGACGACCAACACAACCTGTGCAGTAACAGTCGAGCTGTCGTCTCTGACGTAACTTCTTTCTTGCCGTCAGAATGAAGAGGGAGACCAGTTCAGAGTTTATTTTTTAGGATACTGCAGATCAGATGTTCTGGGAGAGCTCAACCCCGGTCTGGTCTGAACATGGTCTAACTTCAAGCTAGCAAAGACACTGTATTTAAGTCTGTCAATAGGTCAACCTGCCTCGACCCATCAGGCCAGATCAGTATCTCCAAGGTTCAGGGCTAGGGCAGGATCTGCTAAGCCTAAACCCTAAACGAGGGGTGTCGCTAAACCATAAACAATCTTGTAAACCCTGTGGCATTAGTGTGATCAGTGTCCACAAGCTTTTATCAGACAGCATGTAAAAAATACTCAACATCTCTGATTTCACATCTACACCGTGGACCAGCAAGGTGGGCGTGTCCAACACACTAACCCATCACCACCACGTGAGTGTCACTGCAGCACTAAGGCTGTGTACTGGCAAGAACCTGGCCATACAATATGTATCATGATACAGCGGTCACGATTCAATATATCATGAAATATTGTGATACTGCAAGCAAAGTGATTGTGATTTTTCAAATCCTACTATTAAAACACAACACTGTATGAACAGGTTTATCAATGCTTACAATAGCATTGCGCCCTTGTGCTGCTTGTTAATGTTGGAGAGGAGCTGAAAATGGATTACAACACTGCCATCTAGTGGTCAAAGGTTTAAACACAACACACAGTGATTCACTGTCTGCCAGGAATCTGTCATACTGTGTTTTGAGAATGGATACAGTAATCGATATCCCCACATTCGATTTGTTCTATATTTTCTTATACCCCTATCTAGCACTGGGAGGCAGTATGCTGAGAAACAGATGTCCTGCTGTCTGTAATTGTAGAACTACTGGGTGCACGTTTGTAGATACAGAGGTCGGTGTGTGTATATGTGTGTATATGTGTAAAACATGTGTATGTGGGTTACGCGTCATGAGAAAGTCACTGATGGTCTACAGCCTTATTCCAACGAGGCCAATCTTTTTGTGTTTGTCTTAAAAAGAAGAACTTGTTTCAAAACTAAAGATTGTAACCAAGCCACGTTCTGTGTGTCATGATGTAAACCTATGCTTCTAACGACTGTGGAAACGGGCAGCGGTCAGCTCGAGCAGGCCCGGCCAGGTGTCAGGTGACTTGGTAATGATCATGAGAGATCTGCAGGGCAAACGACAGTTAGCAGCAGAAGATGCCACGGGCTCTGGCTCACCTGAGCTGTCCCAGGTTGTAATGTCGCGTCTCTCCATCTGTGGAGCGCATGACACAGACCGAGAAGCAGGGCTGCAGCTGTCTCAGCTCCAGCAGCACTATGGCCAGGTAGTGGATAAAGAGGAGAGCGTCCACCAGGGATACTGCATACTGCACGATGCCCTGATAGTCCTCATCCTGTAGGACAGAGAGGCAAAGAGACAGAACGTTATAGTGAACAGGAGGTTTTAAATAGGCTTAATAACCACGTTTCAACAGGTCCAGAGACAGTTTAATACTAGTCCTATATAAGCCTCTTGACATGACTTCTTATTTAGTGATGAGTATTAATTATTTAGTAACTCTTTTCATTGTTATCCACGTATATATAATAAAGAATGGCACCAACAACATAAAACTATTCCAACTCTTGCTGCTGAACTTGCAGCACAAGCCTTCATCACAGAGACCACTTGTTGTGGCAGCTGGTCAGCTGTTTGTGATTACAGCGAGAGAGTGAAGAAAGCTCCTCAGTTGACTACAGTCTTTGTGGTGTTTTAGTTTTTTCCCTGAGACACATGCCGCTGACCTGCTACTGACACTGGCTGATGACCTCAGCACTGTTTGAATGTGAATTGAAACACTCAAAACAAGAAAACACATCAACTCCGATGGGACCGTCCTCACTGTGGTCACATGGCTACTTGTCCAGGACCACAATTTGAAAAACGTTTGTCTGATGTTCATGGAAAAATCATTTCTGACACTTCAAAACAAATCCAGCACAACAAACCCAGTTTCTACACAATGTCGTTGATGTGAAGTGGCTCATTGTCAGCACCTCCAAATCTGACTCTGGTCCTCAGTCGGAATAGGGTGGAGAGCTCTCTCGAGGTTAGACATGACCTCCTGCCTCGAGTGGAGGAGTTAAAGTATCTCGGGGTCTTGTTCAGGAGTGAGGGAAGGATGGAGCGGGGGGCTGACAGATGGATTGGCGCAGCGTCTGCAGTGATGTGGGCTCTGGAGTGGTCTGTCCTGGTGAAGAGAGAGCTGAGCCAAAAGGTGACCCTCTCGATTTACCCGTCGATCTTCGTTCCTACTCTCATCTACCGTCACGAGCTTTAGGTAGTGACCGAAAGAACGAGATCCAGACACAAGCTGAAGAAACGAGTTTTCTCTGTGGGGGGTCAGGTCTCACCCTCAAAGACAGGGAGAGGAGCTCGATTATACGGAAGGAGGCTCAGAGTCGAGAGTTCACATCAAGAGGAACCAGCTGAGGTTTGGGTATCTGGTTAGGATGATAGATTTTGGACATGAATGCCTCTGTATCCCCCCGGAGGAGCTAGAGGAGGTGGCTGGGGAGAGGGAAGTCTGGGTTTCTCTGCTTAGACTGCTACCCCCTCAACCCAGATCCCTGGAAAACCGGTAGAGAATGGATGGATGGATGGATGAAGCCCATTGTAGAGAAACAGTGGTGGTGACAGAAGGTCATATGGTGTACAACAGAAACGTAGTCATTTAATTTGCTATCCAAATAAATCACCCGGTACTACAGGCAGCCAATAAAGAATGTGCTATGAGATGACGTCGCTACTAACAGACACAGGTCTGAAATGCTTTGCTGCAATCCCAGCCTTGTTCTGTTAGCAGTGACATCATCTCATAGCACAATCTTTATTGGCTGCCTGCCGGCGAGCTTGACTTCTTTTAGAGAGCTGAACGTTCTGCTCCAGTCTAGCTTGCAAAGGTGGATCAGGTCGAGTCAAGTTTATTTGTATAGCACTTTTTACAACAATGTTGTCACAAAGCAGCTTTACAGGAGCATGAAAACATGAAGTTACAAAACTTAATCCACTGTGAGGAAGCCAGAGGTGACGGCGGTAAGAACAACTCCCTCAAAACTGGAGGAAGAAACCTTGATAGGAACCAGACTCACAAGCAGAGACCCATCCTCCTCTGGTGGAACAGTATTTACAGTTTATTAACTAAAGCTGAGTCTGAAGGTAAAAGCCTTAGACACTGCACAGGTGCTACATCAGGATGATACAGCGATGCAGTGAAGGATGTAGCAAATAGCATGAACTGGTTGGTGCCAGGTGACAGGGGGGCCTGGTGGTCAGTCTTTTTAACCTGACTTTCAGGATCGGACTCTGACTCAAACTCAAACTGACTCAAGCTACAGAGTCTATGGTGTCAGCAGAACTGACACCATTGTAGGAATAGACTCTGCAGCTGGACGTCACTCAAGACGGTTGCTCAGTCAGTGGGTTAGCTGACCAATCCGAACAAACAGCTAATCAGGAGGCGGGGCTTAAAGACAAATGTACAGTTTAAGGAAAATGTTGTGTATTTCAAACACTGAAGCATGTACATCTATTCTAGTGGACCTCAAAAACAAAATTCTAAACACTGAGAAATAACATAACAGGTCATCTTTTAAAAACTCAAAGTTTCAGGCATCAGTTAACATATCAATTACTAGCTTCCTGCAAACAAGAGGTATTAAATATTTCCATCATCACCACTGTGAACGACTTGATATGTTTAATATCAAATCACTATGAATTACCTTCTTTACCGACTTAACTATGCAAAGATACTGAACAGCAGTGGAACTCCTAAACTGAACACAATGGTCTTCCAGAGCTGTTTCTGAAAGACTCCACTACGAGGTAATGAAAAAGCTATTCAAGCGGAGACATGTATAAATCTCAGGAACGGAATAAGTGATACTCTTACTTTCTGTTAATCCTCTTTTATTGGTTTGATCTTGAAAAGTCCTCAAGTGAACCATTTGCTCAGACAACCTTCTGAACCCTCACCTGTGTGTCTAAGATGCGCACTCCGTAGAACAGCCAATAGGAGAGCACGAACAGGAACACCAGCGTGGCCAGCAGGGCGCGGAACACGAAGACCCGAGGCATTCCCGCTCTGGGCGGCCGGAAGAACAGCGCCCACACTGCCAACAGCAGAATGAGCAGCTTGAAGGCTACGGAGATGAAGAGGCCCTCGCAGGCCGTGCCGCAGCCCCGCAGCTTGTCCGGCCACAGCAGGTGAGGCAGCACGAGGAAGGCCAGCGGCGTGAGGAGCACCAGCAGCCCCAGGATGACGGACAGGGAGACAGACAGGTAGCGCTTACAGTCAAGACCCACGCTGTCGTCCAGGTCCTTGCTGATGCGGACGATGTCCTCCTGCGAGAGCGAGTGCTCGGAGGTACCGGTGACGGCCGTGGTGGTCTCGCCCCAGTTGTCATCCTAGAGAGAAAAACATGTCCAATTAAATAAGAGTAATACCGATTTGGTGACTGAACTCAGACCCTTCTGTTCTGTTTGTTGCTGAATATACGTCCTGTGCATTTCAGGATCGGACGTATACTGACTGACGTATACTGACTTATACTGACTTATACTGACTTATACTGACTTATACTGACTTATACTGACGTATACTGACTTATACTGACTTATACTGACTTATACTGACTTATACTGACGTATACTGACTTATACTGACTTATACTGACTTATACTGACTTATACTGACTTATACTGACGTATACTGACTTATACTGACTTATACTGAATTATACTGACTTATACTGACGTATACTGACTTATACTGACTTATACTGAATTATACTGACGTATACTGACTTATACTGACTTATACTGACTTATACTGACGTATACTGACTTATACTGACTTATACTGAATTATACTGACTTATACTGACTTATACTGAATTATACTGACGTATACTGACTTATACTGACTTATACTGAATTATACTGACGTATACTGACTTATACTGACTTATACTGACTTATACTGACTTATACTGAATTATACTGACATATACTGAATTATACTGACGTATACTGAATTATACTGACGTATACTGACTTATACTGACGTATACTGACTTATACTGACTTATACTGAATTATACTGACGTATACTGACTTATACTGACTTATACTGATTTATACTGACTTATACTGACTTATACTGACTTACACTGAATTATACTGACGTATACTGACTTATACTGAATTATACTGACGTATACTGACTTATACTGACTTATACTGAATTATACTGAATTATACTGACGTATACTGAATTATACTGACGTATACTGACGTATACTGACGTATACTGACGTATACTGAATTATACTGACTTATACTGACTTATACTGACGTATACGGACTTATACTGACGTATACTGACTTATACTGACTTATACTGAATTATACTGACTTATACTGACTTATACTGAATTATACTGAATTATACTGACTTATACTGACTTATACTGAATTATACTGACGTATACTGAATTATACTGACTTATACTGACTTATACTGAATTATACTGACTTATACTGACGTATACTGAATTATACTGACGTATCACACACTAGATCTAGTTTTGACTTTAGGTGTTGATATACATAATCTTACTGTTCTTCCACAGACTTCAGTAGTTTCAGATCACTACCTAATTTCATATGAATTGAGTCTTAGTAAAAATGTATGTACACCCCGTTATTGCATGAAACGTTCAATAATGCCAAATACATCTCAGAACTTTATTGAAACTCTTCCAGATTTATCAACCATAATTTTTCCATCATCAGACCCAACCGAGCTTGACAGACTAACTGACTGCGTAGAAAATACACTCCGATTTACTTTAGACAACGTTGCACCTATAAAAATTAAAAAGATGCAACAAAAAAAGCTTGCTCCGTGGTACAACAATGAAGTACGCACCTTAAGACAGGCAGTACGGAAATTGGAACGCAAATGGAGAGTGACCAAGCTAGAGGTATTTCACTCTGCTTGGAAGGACAGCCTTAGCAGTTACAGAAAGGCACTTATTAAAACACGCTCAGCATACCTGTCCTCTCTTATTGAACACAACAAAAACAATCCTAGAGTTTTATTTAGCACCATCGCAAAACTTACCAAAAATCAGGAACTGAACCTCAAATACCCGCCAACTACAGCAGCAATGATTTCATGGACTTTTTCAATAGCAAAATCGAGAATATTAGACAAAAAGTTCTACCAATACGAGTAACCTATCCTTCATCCGGTTTGGCTCAAACAGCACAAAATGTGATTTTAGAAGAAAGACTAGAAACATTTTCTCCACTACAGCAGACAGAACTAGAAAAACTTATCTCTTCCTCAACTTCTGCTACATGCACACTCGATATGGTTCCAACAAGCCTATTGAAACAAGTATTACCAGCTATTATTAAACCTATCTTAACTATCATCAACTCTTCTCTTAGTCTGGGTCATGTACCTAAGTCTTTTAAACTAGCTGTGATAAAACCCTTGATAAAGAAGCCAAATCTTGACCCCAGAGAACTGTCCAGTTATAGACCCATTTCCAATTTACCTTTTATCTCTAAGATTTTAGAAAAGGCTGTAGCTCGACAACTCTGTTCTCATCTACATAAGAACAACATATATGAAAAATTCCAATCTGGTTTTAGGCCACACCACAGCACAGAGACAGCTTTAGTTAAGATAACAAATGATCTTCTTCTTGCCTCTGATCAGGGCCACGTATCTCTACTGGTGTTACTCGATCTAAGTGCAGCTTTTGACACTATAGATCACACTATTCTCTTGGACAGGCTAGAAAATATAGTTGGAATCACAGGAACAGCGTTATCCTGGTTCATATCTTACCTTAGTGATCGCTTTCAGTTTGTAAAGATAAATAATGTATCATCTAACACTACAAAAGTGAAATATGGCGTTCCACAAGGTTCTGTTTTAGGTCCTCTGTTATTTACACTATATATGCTACCATTAGGCTCAGTTATAAATAGACATGGAATTAGTTTCCACTGTTATGCCGATGATACACAACTGTACATATCAGCCAAACCAGATGATAAATCCAGATTAAATAAGATAGAAGATTGTGTAAGAGATATTAGACTTTGGATGCTACAGAACTTCCTTCTTTTAAACCCAGATAAAACGGAAGTTCTCCTCCTCGGCCCAAAGGCTGCTCGGACTAAATGTTCAGATTTAATGTTAAATCTTGCTGACTTCTCTGTAGTTCCTGGTTCAGTAGCCAAAAATCTTGGTGTAACAATTGACTCAGATCTGACGTTTAATCAACACACAGGTAATATTACAAGAACAGAGTTTCTTCACCTGCGAAACATTTCAAAGTTAAGAAATGTGTTATCTGTGTTTGATTCTGAAAAGTTAATGCATGTCTTTATAACCTCAAGGATAGATTACTGTAATGCATTATTGTTAGGATGCTCCAGCAGGAACCTGAATAAACTTCAGTTAGTTCAGAACTCTGCAGCTAGAGTACTAACTAAAACCAGGAAATTCGATCACATCAGTCCAGTTTTATCAGCGCTACACTGGCTTCCTGTTAAATTCCGTATCGACTATAAAATTCTATTACTGACCTATAAAGCCCTGCACGGTCTCACACCAGAGTACCTGCAAGATCTTATTTCCTATTATGAACCGCCACGTTCACTCAGATCACAGGATGCTGGTTTTCTAATAGTTCCTAAAATTCAGAAGACTACAATGGGGGGAAGAGCTTTTTCCTACAAAGCCCCAAAATTGTGGAATAATCTCCCAGTTAATGTTCGGGACTCTGACACAGTCTCAATATTTAAGTCTAGACTGAAAACATACTTGTTTAATGTAGCTTTTGGTAATTAATCTTCTCTTTTAGATAAAGGCAGGAGATCTGGGGGTTCTTGGACACAGAGGTTTACGGTAAACTGAGATGTTGGTGCTGTTGTTCCACCACTTCACGCGATCACACAGGTTTGTTGATGGTGGAGTGGGGGGACCCCAGTGTCTCAGGGTACTCTCATGTCCATGTTACCTTCTGGTTCTCTCCTTTTAGTTTAGGCTGTTATAGTTAGATCTGCCGGAGTCACCAGCCACACTCTGTTATCTGTTTACTTTCATATTCTCTACAGTCGTACTCCTGAGCCCAACTAACTCTTTCTCTTTACTCTTCCTGAGGAAATGACTGTCCTCCCGTCTGTTGAAGGCTGTTGAAGGACTGATCATCGGGCCATCACCCCACCATCACCAGCCAGCTCACCTGTCCATTTACTGCTACACCCTCAGTTACATCACTGTGCCATCCAGATGCACCAGCACTGAGATAGGATGGGACTGTTTCAGCTCACGCCCACTTTACATAAAGACTCAGTCATAGACTGCCTCAGCCAGAGACTGCCTCAGTCATACACTGCCTCTATCTGTGCAGCTTCTAAAGCTTTGCTATCCAGATTTCAAACAGAGGCTCCTTTCTTTGGTATTTAGTTCAAACTGTAAATACTGTTTGACCAGAGGAGGATGGGTCTCCCCTTGTGAGTCTGGTTCCTCCCGAGGTTTCTTCCTCCAGTCTGAGGGAGGTGTTCTTGCCACTGTTGCCTCTGGCTTGCTCACTGGGGGATATATGTTATAACTGTTTTCAAAACTCTGTAAAGCTGCTTTGAGACAACATCATTGTAAAAAGCGCTATATAAATAAAATTGACTTGACTTGACTTGACTATACTGACTTATACTGGCGTATACTGACTTATACTGACGTATACTGACTTATACTGACGTATACTGACTTATACTGACGTATACTGACTTATACTGACTTATACTGACGTATACTGACTTATACTGACTTATACTGACGTATACTGACTTATACTGACGTATACTGACGTATACTGAATTATACTGACGTATACTGACTTATACTGACTTATACTGACTTATACTGACGTATACTGACTTATACTGACGTATACTGACTTATACTGACGTATACTGACTTATACTGGCGTATACTGACTTATACTGGCGTATACTGACTTATACTGACGTATACTGACTTATACTGACGTATACTGACGTATACTGAATTATACTGACTTATACTGACTTATACTGACTTATACTGACGTATACTGACTTATACTGAATTATACTGACTTATACTGACTTATACTGACTTATACTGACTTATACTGACGTATACTGACGTATACTGAATTATACTGACTTATACTGACGTATACGGACTTATACTGACGTATACTGACGTATACTGAATTATACTGACTTATACTGACGTATACGGACTTATACTGACTTAATACTGACTTATACTGACTTATACTGACTTATACTGACGTATACGGACTTATACTGACTTAATACTGACTTATACTGACTTATACTGACTTATACTGACTTATACTGACGTATACTGACTTATACTGACTTATACTGACGTATACTGACGTATACTGACTTATACTGACTTATACTGAATTATACTGACTTATACTGACTTATACTGACGTATACGGACTTATACTGACTTAATACTGACTTATACTGACTTATACTGACTTATACTGACTTATACTGACGTATACTGACTTATACTGACTTATACTGACGTATACTGACGTATACTGACTTATACTGAATTATACTGACTTATACTGACTTATACTGACTTATACTGACTTATACTGACTTATACTGAATTATACTGACTTATACTGAATTATACTGACTTATACTGACGTATACTGACTTATACTGAATTATACTGACGTATACTGAATTATACTGACTTATACTGACTTATACTGAATTATACTGACTTATACTGACTTATACTGACGTATACTGACTTATACTGACGTATACTGACGTATACTGACGTATACTGACTTATACTGACTTATACTGAATTATACTGACGTATACTGACGTATACTGAATTATACTGAATTATACTGACTTATACTGACGTATACTGACTTATACTGAATTATACTGACTTATACTGACTTATACTGAATTATACTGACTTATACTGACTTATACTGACTTATACTGAATTATACTGACTTATACTGACTTATACTGACTTATACTGAATTATACTGACTTATACTGACTTATACTGAATTATACTGAATTATACTGACTTATACTGAATTATACTGACTTATACTGACGTATACTGACTTATACTGACTTATACTGACTTATACTTATCAATTACATTAGATGTGATCAACCTTTTTTATTGCTTTCAATATATTTGACAAGGGATGGGGGATGTGGGGTGTGGGGTACACACAGATTAGGGCTGAAACGATTCCTCGAGGAATTAAAGTAACTCGATTACAAAAACGGCTTACGGTGTTGCCAGGTGACACGAAGAAGGCGTGGTTTGATGGCGCGGATTGTAAAATAGAGAGAGAGAATAAGGAGAGAGAATAAGGAGAGAGAATAAGGAGAGGAGAACAGAAGAGACAGGTCAGAGAAAACCATACACAGTGTACAAAGTCTACTGTAAAACCGAACTAGCCGAGGGAGCCGTTACTGACAAAACCTGAAGAAAGACAGGGCTGAAGTTAGCTTTGTATGTGAATTCCACCTTTCCACCTTAAATACTGCAGCAGTTAGAGGCGCCAGACTGTAACTTCTATACCAGTTAAGGTGGAACGAAGTATTCAAATGAGAAGCTAACTTCAGAAAGCAAGAAACTGAGCTTTCCAGCAAACTGATAGCGAGTCTGAGTTTTACAGAAACCCCTAACCGAGCACCACATCAGTGTTTCAGCATCTGAGCAGAAACAGTCAGTACTGTACTGAATGCAATTGAAGCAATAAAATGTTAAGAAACCTTGTTTATTTTATCTTATATATTTACTATTGCTCTTTAATTAAAAATATATATATTATCTGATTACTCGATTAATCGATGGAATAATTGATAGAGCACTCGATTACTAAAATAATCAATAGCTGCAGCCCTAATACAGATACATACATTAAACAGCAGCACGCACTCAAAAATCCATCATCAACCAGACACTAACTAAAGAAGCACCTTACAGAAAACAATATCTTGGATAGACTCATATAAACTCTCCCAGTGACCAGTTGTGGAGGATTGTGATTTGTTAGCTGTTAGGTATTTAGTTTAACTACATTTTAAAAACTAGAGATCCAGAGATCAGAATAAGCTGCAGAATAGTTTTCGTGGTAGCTGTAAAACCGGCCAACAACATCAAAGAGAACTGAAGAGTTGAATCCTCATTTAGGAGACATTATTATCTATTCATTATTAATCCCTTCCCATCATCTCTGTGAACTGTGACGCTGCTGGAGACGGACACACACAAAGATGAGGATTCACGGGTTTAATAAAGTCCACAACGAGGACTAACACAGCAGAACACAGTCTATATATAATGAGACAAAAAACATGAAACACCTGGACACAGGAGGGGTTACAGATACAAACCAGGTGGGGGGGGGGCACTAGGAGCACATGATCAAAATAGAAGCACATGGTGAAGGTAAATACAAGCAGGTGAGACTGACAGGACGTAAACAGAGAGACGCGGACAGGCAGGGTGTGACATGAATAACATTAGCTCTTTGTTGCTAGGCGTTGTCAGCAGTTATAGCTTCAATACAAAGTAAAAAAAAATAATTTGTGTAAATAATGTGTAAAATAAACAAAGCGGATATGCACGAGATCTATTTTAAGAAACAAAAATAAAAGTGCCTGAACACTAATTTACTCACATAGAAAAAATATCAATAACTGGTTATTACTACAAAATATCAATAACTTTACAAGAGAACTAAAAAAAAATCTAGTCATGAAGTTAACATCACAAGATTCTTTCCCCAGAGTTTTGATTTATACTTATATTGGTTCATTCATCATGACCTTTTAAATCCATCAAAAAATAACTGGAGGTTAAAAATAAGACAATTATCACTTATATATATAATATATATATATATATAACAAGCAGCAGTGCTTCATACCTAAGCTCAGGAACGATGCTTTTACAGTGGAAAATACTATTTTTTAATTTTTATTCATATAAAAATTAAATCAATGATTCATACATCATAAAAATGCACTGTAACAGAGAAAAACATACTTAACTATGCAACGAGAGCTGAACAACCCCAAATTACCACTACCAGCTGTACCAGCTGCAGCTAAACATTAACCTGAATGTAAAAGGTCGCTGAACTAGAAGAAACATCATTTACAGTCTTATTTAAACAGCTTAAAGTCCACAACGTATAAAATCCAAACAGAAAACGTGGCGACAGTAAGGAAAAATATCACCGGTCAGATGTCCAGACAAATGAACCTCTCACAACAGCCTGCCTGAGAACCTAACAGAGGCTTTCCTCCGTATGATCTACGTTTGGAAGGTTGACAGACTGATCAAGATCCAAAACACATTCACAGAATTAACCCCCGAGAGCAGAGCGGCTGCATCAGCCTGCCTCGTCTACGCAGCGTCTTCTACAGCTGTTTATTTTCCTCCTCGCCGAGCGCAAATAAACACGCCCCCCCCCCCCTTTCTGAGGTCCAGTCACAGCAGCGACACTCAGGAGAAAAAAAAAAGGAGGGAAAATGACAGGCACTCGAGCGGCTAGCACCTCAGGCTAGCGCTGGCGTGCTGAGATAAACGCTGTAGCGCATTAGGGGGCGTTTAGCTGCAGGCGGGTTAAGAGGGGCACTGATCTCCTGTGAAGTGCTGTTAGTAAAACAATGAGGGACACACACTCGTTTGTTTGTATGTGATTAAAACACGAAGCTAAACCAGGAACGCTGCATGTTTAGCCCACTAGCAAACCGTTCAGCTCACTGAACTGAAGTCGAGTCCACTGCGAGGCAGATAAAGTGAATTCATGTGCACAGACGTAGCTTCTGTGGAACCTTTTAACTCAATTAAACCCACAAACACACAAACTCTGCTCAGCTGAAACAACTGCTGTTAGCACCCGCTGCTAATGCTGCATGCAGGAACAGGGCTGCGCTGCTAACGAAGCCCCTCATTCAGCTAACCATGTAGAAAATACCTGTGATAAGCAGTAGAGGTGGGCGATACCGGGAATTTTGGTATCGATCCGATACCAAGTAAACACAGGGCCAGTATCGCTGATACCGATACCGATACTTTTTAATATTTAAGCTTTATAGATCCAAAAGACCTAGGAAAGAATTTAGTAAAACATCGTATATGACAACAAAATACTTTATTATAAGGGGGCGCAGCCCTGACAGAGAGTAGACTTTGATGAATCTGCGAGTGCAGCAGTCAGTGCATGAGGGAGAAAAAAAGCTTAAGTATCGATCTTTTTACATTTGATCAATTGATCAATATCAATACCAGCGTTGGTACCGATATTATCGATATTTGGATCGATCCGCCCACCTTTACTAAGCAGTTCGTCTGGCAGGATCGTGTTATTTTTTCATCTGCTGGTTTTGTGATTGCGTCAGACGCAGCACACAGCGTCAGATCAGATGAGTGGAGGCTGAATCTCTGTTACATACAAGATCATCATAATAGCAGCGTTCAGTAAAAGCTGAGACTGTAGGATTAGATCATCTTTAATTTCTGATGCGTCTTGCCGGCGCGGCCCCTTGTTCGCAGTGCAAGCAGCTCTTCCCGCGTGTAAACAAAGTTAGTCCTGCAAGCGCTCACAGGAACAGATTCCATGTCCATAGGACATACAAAAATAACCACTAAACTAGTGATAAACACGAGTACAAGAAAGAAAAAGTAAGGAAAACGGCTAAAAACAGCTAAAAACTGTACACAAAAGACGGAGCTACTGGAGGGGCTGCCGCTCAGCAGGGCGTCGGAAGTAGAATCAGATTTTAATTTGGCCAGAGAGAGTGTAAATGTGAATATCCCACCCTTAACATATAAGATTTCATGGCAGCTTATCTTAACCTGACGCTTCCTTCTACGACACCAGCTGGTCTGAGGCTGTTTCACCAGTCCAACTGTTTCACTGGCCAAACTGGTGTATAGTTAGTTATGTTTACACTGTACTGTTATCAGTACATGCTGAATATGCTGGAAGTAGGTACACAGCTAACACACAGAGAAGCATTACTCAGTGCTGTACATGTCAGTTAGTAGTTTAGTTTTATTAGATTCTCTACGTCTTTAACTAATGTGCTTACTTTCTTACTGCTTTCTTTCTTTCTTTCTTTTATTTATAACATTTTATTTGCCTCAGCAGCGTAACGTACTGCACATAAATCTAACTCTGATTCTTCACTTCTGCTCAATTTCAGCTCAGCTGCTCTCCTCAACACTGAGTAAGCGAGGACTGAACCCAGGGGCGATTTAGGCTTAGAGGTTCAGGAGTGATGAGCATCCAAATGAGAACAGCTAATTAAAAAAACAAACATTTTAAAGTCATTTCAGACAAACAAACTGAAATCAGTGACTGGATAGACACCAACAAATCTTAAAAAAACAAAAAAACAACCTTAGTTTACAAAGCTTAGTTTACAAATAGATTAAGACATTTTATTACAATTAAAATATAATAATAAGGTAAAAATATATATATATATAATCTAAGAGAAAAAAAATAGATCCATATCAAGTTAACACATTTTTCTCGTTGAATATTGAGCTTTAGTGGGCTGGGGTGACCAGATGAGAATGAGAGAAATTCAGGGCATGAGACTTGGGGTGAGTGTGTCATGACAGAATAATTAGAATAATTTACCAATTCTCACACCAATTCTAATAATCAGTTATCAATTACCATTATCAACAGAATCTTGGCATATGATCACGATCATGTTGGCCTTGTTCGAATATAAGAATTGAATATCTGTAGCTGACCTGCTGACACACAATCTCTCTTATACACACACACACACACACACACACACACACACACACACACACACAGAGTTAGGTTATAGTATCTTCTCTTCATATCTTATGATTCTGTAACATTAATTATCTAATACACATACAGACAGCTCTACTCCAGCACACTGGCTTTAATAACACACAGACTAACCAACAGCACAGCAGCTACAGCTTCTCTCTACAGCTACTCCTTTATAAACAGACCACCCGCAGCATTAGCCTGCTAAACTAAACTAAACCCTCAGATAGTCACTCAGCACTAACGGTAATACCCATTTCAGCATCAGAACCAATCAGAGTCTCCATTTCAGCAGCAGGACCAATCAGAGTCTCCATGTCAGCGGCAGGACTGATCAGAGTCTCTCAGAGAGCTGTAATGTGTTACTGTTCAACAGAAGTGCAGCTTTAACAATTTTAATTTAAAACAATCTATACATTTAAAATGAAACTACATTACATGCTGCAGGTTGGAGATCAGCAGCCTCCTGAAATATCTGTACATCCCTGACTGGCACACCGAGTGGGCTCAGCACAGCCACGTTCTACACCTCGTTTATGGAACAATGTTGTGTTAAGACAGGAATCACGTGATCCGTGCTCAGCTATGTTCAGGTCTGTGCTGTGGTTTGCTGGACGGGCAGGTGTTTGAACTGGCTGTAAACGGGTTTTCAACATTACTGGGAGCTGTGATCCAGTTAACTCCGGTTAAGCACCAGGAGGCACAGAGCGTTACAAACAGAGACACGGAGAACTGAAACGGAGCACTGCCCTGGCCGCGGCTGGTCAGCGCTGAGTGAGTAAAGGGTGAAGACAGAGATAAAAAAAGTCCTGGGTCCGGAGTGAGCGCTACAATAACACAGATAATGGCTCCCAAATAGCAGTCATAACACAGCACTCAACGCCGGCCCCACAGGCTCTTACTGAGGGCCGAGCGCACTTCCTGCCATCCCTGTGTGCGTCGTCCTAAAACAACACCCGCGTACAAAAGGACTACATCATGCTACGCGGATGTGTGAGTGGGACACTCCAATGACGTCAGGGGGAGTGAGATGGTGGTGTAATGCGCCGAGTTGGCAGAGCTCTTTGTCTAGCCTGAGGGCAGCAGAGTGACCTCGGAAAGAAAGAAAGGAAGGGAGGGAGGGAGGGAGGGAGGGAGGGAGGGGAATAGGCAGAATAGAGGGAACGGCTTTTCATCATGATACATGAGATGAACCAAGATGGACATAACATACGGCCATAATCAGGAGCAGCGCAATCACTGCACTCTTACACACCTGTCCAGGGTTTAAACTTTTCAAAGGGTTTACGATACCAACCTTGTCTGCCCTGGTCCAACCTTGTCTAACCTTGTCTAACCTGGTCTGCCCTGGTACAACCTTGTCCAACCTTGTCTAACCTGGTCTGCCCTGGTACAACCTTGTCTGCCCTGGTCCAACCTTGTCTAACCTGGTCTGCCCTGGTCCAACCTTGTCTAACCTGGTCCAACCTTGTCTGCCCTGGTCCAACCTTGTCTAACCTGGTCCAACCTTGTCTGCCCTGGTCCAACCTTGTCTAACCTGGTCTAACCTTGTCTGCCCTGGTCCATCCTTGTCTGCCCTGGTCCAACCTTGTCCAACCTTGTCTAACCTGGTCTGCCCTGGTCCAACCTTGTCCAACCTTGTCTAACCTGGTCTGCCCTGGTCCAACCTTGTCTAACCTGGTCCAACCTTGTCTAACCTGGTCTGCCCTGGTCCAACCTTGTCTAACCTGGTCCAACCTTGTCTGCCCTGGTCCAACCTTGTCTAACCTGGTCCAACCTTGTCTGCCCTGGTCCAACCTTGTCTAACCTGGTCTAACCTTGTCTGCCCTGGTCCATCCTTGTCTGCCCTGGTCCAACCTTGTCCAACCTTGTCCAACCTTGTCTAACCTGGTCTAACCTTGTCTAACCTGGTCTAACCTGGTCTGCCCTGGTCCAACCTTGTCCAACCTTGTCCAACCTTGTCTAACCTGGTCCAACCTTGTCTAACCTGGTCTAACCTTGTCTGCCCTGGTCCAACCTTGTCCAACCTTGTCTAACCTGGTCTGCCCTGGTACAACCTTGTCTGCCCTGGTCCAACCTGGTCTGCCCTGGTCCAACCTGGTCTGCCCTGGTCCAACCTGGTCTGCCCTGGTCCAACCTTGTCTAACCTGGTCTAACCTTGTCTAACCTTGTCTAACTTGGTCTGCCCTGGTCTAATCTTGTCTAACCTGGTCTAACCTGGTCTCAAAGATGACTGTGCTTGCTTGTCTTCTATGGCCCTTGTACACCCGGCCACGTCATTCTTTTGGGTGGAGTGGTTTTCAAATAGAAGTTCCCAAGATAACGCTGCAGGGTATATGGCCCTATATGGCAGGGGTCCCAAAAAGCCCTGACCTTCCCGTGAGCTCGGAGCCTTCTGTCTAATAAGATTAATATAAATTCCCAACACACCTGCCTGATCCAAAATCCCAAAATTCTTTATTTCGTAAAGTCACTTTCTTCCTAACGTGTGTGATCTGGAATATGCCATGTATTAAATAACGGAGTATCAGAGTATGTGTGTGGTGTGGAATGGAAGCAGAGCATAGAATAGCATTATAGGAAGTTGGAGTGTCAGTGTTTTCTCTTACTTTCAATGTCACTTCTATATCATTTTATACTCCAAGCCAGTGTTTTTTCACACTGACAACTAGGGGTGTAATAAAATATCCAAATATTGAATATCGAGATATTATGTTTGGTGATACTGTATCGATTCTCAAAAAACACAGTATCAATACACAGATTCCTGGCAGACAGTGAATCATTGTGTGTTGTGTTTAAACCTTACCACTAGATGGCAGTAATCTATTTTCAGCTCCAGTCCAACATTAACAAGCAGTACAAGGGCGCAATGTTACTGTAAACATTGACAAACCTGTTCATACAGTGGTGTGTTTCAATAGTAGGATTTGAAAAATCACAATATATCGTGACATATTGAATCGTGTATTACGATATGTATCGTATCGCCAGGTTCTTGCCAATACACATCCCTACTGACAGCCATGACTGCCACAGTTGGAAGAGTATACCTACTGAAAGAAGCCAGTGTAGCACAAAATGTTTAACTAGTCCAAAACATAAACTAAACATCATGAGAATGAATCCTATGGAGCTGACATGGAGCGGGTTTCCTCTGATGTGTGAGCGAGAAGTGGGGAAATAGAAAATCCGGAGTGGGGTGATAGCAGAATGGTTTGATAGAAGTGTAGATTATCAGTTTATGCAAACAGCACAGTGTAAAACTCAGAATATGGCATATATATACTTGACAGAACCACTGACTACATCTAATCCTCAACCTTACTGTCGAACGCAACAATGCTCAACATCAGCCACAGGCCACAAACTGCCCAGCAGCAGATCAAATACTAGTAATGAAGAATAATGGGTCTCAGGCAGAGCCTAGAGTGGCACTACAGCACTCCTGAAAGAGTCTATAGAAAAGACAGAATGTGCTTTCAAAACATCACAGTATAAATTTATGCTGGAACACACATGCACCATATTTTCTGTTTCACAGCAGCTGCTCTCTGTGGCCTGTGTTGAGTTTAATCTGCTATAAAAGAATATTTTAAAAGACCCTATAAACAGTTTGTCACTGCTTGCAGTAATGTTTTATACTATTCTATAAGCTAATCAATCATAAAGAAGCAGAGGTCAAGCAATGTTTATTTTTATGGTGTGTATAGTAGGGCTGTGTATTGGCAAGAACCTGGCGGTACAATACTGTAATGATGGGAGAGACGGGACGAGGAGGCAGGATGCAAGTGCAAAGCCAGGTAGCAGTTTAATAAAAACAAAACCAAACCAAACCAAGAGAACAAGAAAAACAAGAAACTACAAACATACAGACAAAACGACAAAAGAAAATAAAGACTAGGTTAACAGAGTCTAACAATCAGGCAACATGTAACAAAGCTCACACTAACACATAGCAAGACAAACACCAAGCACAGACTAACCAGACAACCAGGGATGAATACAGGAACTCACAAAGAACACCTGGGGCTAATCAGGGGGGAGACAACACGATCAGGTGAGGGGCGGAGACTAGAGCACAGAACAAAACAGATCCACATGGCAGGGAACGTAAACACAAGCACAGACAGACAATAGGCAGACAGAGGGCACGATTCAATATATCACAATACATTGCGATACTGCAAGCTAAGTGATATATTGTGATTTTTCAAATCCTACTATTAAATCACACCACTGTATGAACAGGTTTATCAATGCTTACAATAATATTGCGCCCTTGTGCTGCTTGTTAATGTTGGAGTGGAGCTAAAACTGGATTACAACACTGCCATCTAGTGGTCAGAGGTTTAAACACAACACACAATGATTCACTGTCTGCCAGGAATCTGTGTATCAATACTGTGTTTTTGAGAATCGATACAGTATCACTAAACATAATATCCAGATATTCAATATTTCGATATTTTGTTACACCCCCAATGTATATTTGATACGAACCTACAGCAACGAAACTATTAGGATAACACCTTCGGACAAATCATGTTTACCCATGAGCCAAAGCATTACAAGCACTGTTGTATTTTTTTAAAATAACTTATAGCCTGTATAAGTCTTATTAGACAGGAAGCTGCCGAGCTCACGGGAAGGTCAGGGCTTTTTGTTAACTCCCACCATATAGGGCCATATACTCTGCAGCGTTATCTTGGGAACTTCTATTTGGGAACCACTCTACTCAAGAGAATGACGTAGCCAGGTGTACTGGTGGGCCAGGAAAAGCACATACCAGCCCTATATAGGACAAGCAGTCAAAAGACATCCTTAGGGCCAGATTTTGACCAGCTCCTGATCAGAGCTAAGAGGGTATCGCAATAGCAATTAAACAAGTTTGAAACTCTGTCTGGTCTCCCTCTTCATTCTGATGGCAAAAGACGAAGTTACAACAGCACTCACAGGTGAAGCGAACAAATCGGATATCTCATAGCAACGACACTCACACAGGGCTGCAGAGCTGCTCACTGCCCATGCTAGATCATGTCTAATGTCCAAAGCCTCTACAAACGGCACACGTGGGACTGGATCTTGGAGTAATGAAAGAAGGACCCCTGGTCAGACAGGTACTTTTTTCTTTTACCACAATCAGGTATGCATGTCTGTGATGTCAGTGGGGAGAAGACAAGCCGGTGGAAGGAGGTGACACTCTGGACAGTATTCTACTGGGAAATGCTGGATCTGGGGGTTTACGTGGACATCATTTTGACCCCCACCTGAACATCCGCATGCACTAAGCAAACACCTTCATGGCAACGGCATTGCCTGATAGCAGGGGCCTCTTTTGCAGGATGACCCTGGCCTCCAAACCCCCCTTCACAGGCCTGCCGGAGTCCATGCCTCTGTGAATCAGAGCTGTTTTGGTGGCACACGGACGTCCGACAGCATATTAAGCAGGTGGTGATGACGTTCTGGCTCATTGGCGTATGTGCAACATGTGAGTGTTGTGCAGCGGCAGGTCAGTGAAAGCTCTTTGGCACGCATTCAAAAAACAGGTCAGGCCACGGCCCGTCTGACCCGCCCCATTCTGCCGCCCACGATGCACACTAGCACGGAAACTCTCACAGTCAACACTTTTTCACGGCTGTGAGTAATGTTGTGAAAGCTGAATGTACTGAGGGTCAACACAGAGGTACAGGAAGAGAGTCGTATTACAGAGAGAGCTCACAAATCACACACACACACACACACACACACACACCTATACCTGAAACATAGAACAAAACACATGTAGCCTGATATTCACCAACAGAGACTGTACAATACAAATGTCATGACCTGACTATATATGCAGACGTACCTACAGGTAATAATAATATTCCAGATATATTGTTTACATGTATAAACAGGAACGTATAGAAGAGACCACCCTTCACTTATTTATCCATCCATCCTTTATCTTCTGCTTTATCCTGCCAATCGGGGTCACTGGAGCCAATCCCAGCATCATCAGGCGAAGACAGGGTACACCAAGGACAGGTCACCTGTCCATTGCATGGCCAGCACACACTCACGCACACACTCACACCTATGGGCAATTTAGAGTGAGTGATCAACCTATCATGTATGTGTTTGGACCACTGATTATAATAAGAAATCTGATTTTAATAAGATTATTAAGTGCATGCGAAGAACCCACTACATGACATTATATCTAGCTGTTGAGACTTACTGTGGTGGTCTCTGATCTTTACACAATGAAACATGTGTCTCCTGTGTTGTGAATATATTCAGGTACCCAGGTGTACGACTACATATCCAGGATTATATAAGCAAATGCATACATACAGTATAAAACAAGGATAAGCACCACACGTGCACTGCAGCACGTCACATCTACTGAGCTGCCCAAACGGACGCCAAACGGAGCTGTAACTGAGGCACTCTACAAACTCATGGGAGTAGAAAAGAATGGAAGAGAAAGGATGTAGGTGCTGTCAGATGGAAACATATTGCCTTATATTTAGCACAAAGAATGAAGAATGGAGCAGAAACACTCGACTACAGAGAACAACAAAGCTCCATTAGGATGCCTCCACTGACAGACTGGAGAAATATTCACTGGCTGGTTAACGTTTAAGCATTAAGTGATGCCAGCAGGTCTGCAGTGAAACATACAAGCTTATATTTTCAATTAGCATTTTCACCCACAGCAGTCTACACTTACCGCTGCTTCACTCTGCCACCGAAATGTACATCCATGACTAACCACTGTCTTCGCTACACAATCAACTCCTACTTTCTGTACTGACAGGCCCACAACTGTATTACATACTTCTGTCTGTAAAACAAGGATGAAAACATAATAACCTTTCATCCAATTCAAATTATAAACAACCTCCAGTTCTGTCTACGAACAAGAAGTTTAGTATCTGCATTGCTGGTAGAGATTCTCTAACTCAAGTATTTTAATAAGAACTGTGTTTACATACTAAATACAGCCATAGTCCATTTTCTAAACTCTCTCTACACCCTAAAAATAGACAGGCTGTTTTTATAACTATGCCTTTAAGGCTGATATATGGCTGATACGGACAAAAGTATTGGGACACCTACAAATTACACAAACTGGTGCTTTGATCACATCCCATTCTAAATCTATAGGCACTAATACGGAGTGGGACTCCCACTTCGGAGCTGTCCCAGCTGACTTTATAAGACTTTGTTACAGTGGTGACGTCCTATTCCAGTACCACTCTCAAAGTCAGTGTGCTCTTCAGAACCACCCAATCTCTCACTAATGTTTGTAAAGGCAGACTGCCTGGCTAGGTGCTTGGTTTTATACACCAGGGACTGAATAAAACAATACTTTTGTCCATATAGTGTATATGTAGATATGCTCTGCTCCTATTGGCTGTCCCATACTATAAGATTTAGCATTAACCACTATTTAACACTATTTAACACTATTTAACACTATTTAACACTTGTGTTTTACACACAGCGGAATTTGACCTCCCCCTTTAACCCATCCGTACAGTAAAACACCCACACACACACACACAATAGTGAACATACACACTACGGGGTAGTGAAATACCCACATATACACACACACTAGTGAACATACACACTACGGGGTAGTGAAATACCCACATATACACACACACTAGTGAACATACACACTAGGGGGTAGTAAAATACCCACATATACATACACTAGTGCACACACTCCAGGGGTAGGGAAACACCCTCATATACACACACAGGTGAGCATACACACTAGGGGGTAGTAAAATACCCACACACACACACACACTAGTGAACATACACACTACGGGGTAGTGAAATACCCACATATACACACACACTAGTGAACATACACACTAGGGGGTAGTAAAATACCCACATATACATACACTAGTGCACACACTCCAGGGGTAGGGAAACACCCTCATATACACACACAGGTGAGCATACACACTAGGGGGTAGTAAAATACCCACACACACACACACACTAGTGAACATACACACTACGGGGTAGTGAAATACCCACATATACACACACACTAGTGAACATACACACTAGGGGGTAGTAAAATACCCACACACACACACACACTAGTGAACATACACACTACGGGGTAGTGAAATACCCACATATACACACACACTAGTGAACATACACACTAGGGGGTAGTAAAATACCCACACACACACACACACTAGTGAACATACACACTACGGGGTAGTGAAATACCCACATATACACACACACTAGTGAACATACACACTAGGGGGTAGTAAAATACCCACATATACATACACTAGTGCACACACTCCAGGGGTAGGGAAACACCCTCATATACACACACAGGTGAGCATACACACTAGGGGGTAGTAAAATACCCACATATACACACACAGGTGAACATACACACTAGGGGGTAGTAAAATACCCACATATACACACACAGGTGAACATACACACTATGGGGCAGTGAAACACCGACATATACACACAGTAGTGCACACACTCTAGGGGCAGCGAAACACCCACACACACACACAGTAGTGAACATACACACTAGGGGGGGGTGAAATACCCACATATACACACACACTAGTGAACATACACACTAGGGGGTAGTAAAATACCCACATATACATACACTAGTGCACACACTCCAGGGGTAGGGAAACACTCACATATACACACACAGGTGAACATACACACTAGGGGGTAGTAAAATACCCACATATACACACACTAGTGATCATACACACTAGGGGGTAGTAAAATACCCACATATACATACACTAGTGAACATACACACTAGGGGGTAGTAAAATACCCACATATACACACACTAGTGATCATACACACTAGGGGGTAGTAAAATACCCACATATACACACACAGGTGAACATACACACTAGGGGGTAGTAAAATACCCACATATACATACACTAGTGCACACACTCCAGGAGTAGGGAAACACCCACACATACACACTAGGGAGCAGGGAGCACACTTGCCCGGACGGAGGGCAGCCCTATCGATAGCGGCCGGGGAGCAGTTGGGGGTTAAGTGCCCTGCTCAAGAGCACCTCAGTTGTCTGCTGTTGGCCGAGGGGATCGAACCAGTGACCTTCACTAACCTTTAGCCCACAACTGCCCCAACTGTGCCTCATATGTGAGCAGCCCTGGCTGAAACACTTCGTATAACTTCAGTGTGTATGGGTGGAGCGACACTGTTCTGAAGGACTGGGTTATTAAAAAAAAGCTTGAGGGAAATCAATGATATGAGATCTTTCATATGAAATTACACCATACTGGTATTATCACTGGTGAAACTGGTGGGAATCAAAATCTAGAGCACATCCACATTCCTAACGAGAACATGCCCACGCTCAAAGCTGATACATACAGCAGACAGTGCTGACAGAAACATGAACTGAATTCACCTGAACGTGTCCATAAAAATATCCACATCAACACAGTTCCGTCTCTGCTGCTCTACTTTTCACAGCCGCGCTGATGTAGCATATTTTATTAATGTAGAGATGATGTACACGTTACGGCTCTGAAGCACAAGATAATGTTCAGCTGACGCAATGACAGCCCTGTCAGCGCAGCATCCCAACGCAGCAACCCCCCAACAAAACTACGCCCCTACGTCCTCGCTGCGGGGGTCAACGGGAAGGTCCTACCTGCTGAGGGTCTGAGGGCGGCGAGCTCTGCTCCTGCTCGGCAGGTTCACTCTGTAACACTGGCTCCTCCATAGCCTCGCAACTGAAGCCTTGAGTGTACGAGTACGAGTACGAGTGCGAGTACGAGCCCGAGACCGAACCCAACGCACTGCAGGACGCAAGCGCTGGCTTCACTGCTTTTAGTGTCAGAAAAAAAAAAATCTCCCATCATGCATTGTGTCCTATACTCACGGCCACTGTGGTTTAATGTAAGGGCTTAAAGTAGAGGCGATGGAGAGAGAGAGAGAGAGAGAGAGAGAGAGAGAGAGAGAGAGAGAGAGAGAGAGAGAGAGAGAGACAGAGAGAGAGAGAGAGAGAGAGAGAGAGAGAGAGAGAGAGAGAGAGAGAGAGAGAGAGAGAGAGAGAGAGAGAGCAGGTCACATGGGACGTCCGAATGGCAAAAGCAATGTGAGTGTGTATGTGTGTGTGTGTGTTTGTGTGTGTTGGAGTGGGGGTGGGGGGTCCATTAAACAAACAATTCTGCCCCCCAGAGAGAGAGAGGGCAAACAACATGATCAACCAATTACAAGTCTCGTGAATACCCGTGACATACTCGTATCCATTATAACTAGAACAGATCAAAGGGGCGACCCCTGAGGCACTCCCTCTCTATCAGTCTATTTATCTCTCTCTCTCTCTCTCTCTCTTTGTGACTTTCTCCAGTCCCTTCCACTTTAGCTCCACTTCTTCCAACTGAGAGAACAGAGCATGTTACAGCATCTCTCTCTCTCTCCCTCTCTTTCTCTCTCTCTCTCTCTCTCTCTCTCCCTCTCTTTCTCTCTCTCTCTCTCTCTCTCTCTTTCTTGCTCAGCCAGCAGCAGCAAAACACAACACAAAAGGAGAAAACGTTTGACACTGTCTGAACAAGCCAACCCCAGACCGGGAGAGAGTGAGCGAGAGCGAGCGAGAGTGAGCGAGAGTGAGCGAGAGTGAGCGAGAGAGCTCCTCTTGTGCAAATTAATTATGAATGGAGCTACAATGGCAAAGTGAAAACCCGCAGGAATGAATGAATGAGCGAATGAATACCAGAGGGAAGGAGGGATAAAGCAAGACAGACTTCTGAGGGAACAAAACACAGAAGCAGTGATCTTGCATTATGCAGCGCATGGTGTGTTCAGACAAAAGTGGAATTTTGGGAGCGAGAGAGCCAAATTCTCAGCTTAACCTTCTAATCTGCCTATTAGAACAAATGAATAGGAGCTGAGGATGATGAGCTCAGTTCCAGGTGGCTTGCCTTTGGCTTAATGCTAATAAGTCTGGAGTTATTGCTCTCGTGTTGCTATGAAGGTTTATTGGTTTATTATATTGGTCTACAGTGAAATTATGCAAATATGAAAGGAATTCTGTTCACGCTTGATTTACATTCTGTATCGATATGTTCAAGAGTTCTCTTCTTTAAATCTGTCTGGTTTGTGTGTTTGGCAATAATGTGAATGTAATTAAAACTAAAATAAGATTACTTCCATATAAACTTACAAATTAATGTATGAAAGTATATATATATATATATATATATATATATATATATATATATATATATATATATATATATATATATATATATATATATATACTACCGAATTTCATTTCATGCAATTTTCATGCAATTCACAAACAATACTGTCCATTTCACAATTAATGTAAGTGTATCAGATGATTTTTAAAGAATAAAAATGTTTGTATTAAAGCCTATTTTTGTATAGAGGCTTATTTTGCATATAGTCCTATTATCAGTAATTCTCAGTCCTCTGTCTAAATCTCCTGGTACGACCACCAATCCAAGTTAAGAATGTTATTGGGATAATTGGTTGTTAGGACACTCTTGCTCAATTATGAGTCCAACATATAACATGTAAGGTAGAGATGGAAGGATTGATCGGTTATGTATCGGTATCGGACGATGTTTAATCTAAATCAGTGATCGTCGATATTTCTCCAGTTAGGCTGATCCTGAGAGCCGATCGATGGCGTTAAACAAATGAGCCTAATTTCTGTATTTCCAGCTAGCGTTTCATCCAGGAAGAGGAGACCCCCCTCCGGCCAGCTCCCTGCAATTCCTATCTGAACCACTAGGTGGAAATACATACCCTTTCATTTTTCACAGACTGACTGAAGCAGCGGCGTCGTGAGAACAGTTTAAGCGTTTACCGCATGCGCTGATAGAAAACATGTCTGGCAGTGTTTACTGTATGTGACTCAGACTCATTCGTTTTAAATTAGTAAAATCAGCGTGTCTCGTGAGAACCAAGACAAAGATATTTAACACTAATAATCTGATACACACTTCAGAGTACACCACGTGGCTGAATACAGTGAGTAGCAGTAAACAGCAGAGCTAGCACACACAGCTAACACAAAACAGACAACCCAGAACAGATAATAACCCAGTACAGACCAGATCTGACCAGTACGAACAGAACAGCAGCAACAATTCAATATTCTACATTTAACGATCACAGATTGTCGTTTAAAATAACAGAGTCTGTGTTTAATGACTGCAGTTGTTACTGTTTTTATTTAATTAGCTTTTTTAGTTTTAAATTAAGGGTCTAAATGTAATAATTGCAGTATTGGAGATATTTGTTTGATTTATTTTGTTTATTTACTGATAATTTAGTTAAGAATATTATGCTGTTTCATATGAGCTTGTTAAAAATGGTAATAAACCAGTTTAGATCATGTTTCATGACTTGCTTGCGCTAATATAACTACATGTAGTCCTGTTGTGACATATAGCCCCGCCCTCAATCGCTATCGGCCATCGGCTGATCGCACTGAAAGTAGATCGGCGATCGAAATCGGCCTCAAAAAAGATATCTAAGTCTAACCCAAAATCTAAGCCTATCCTTAACTTCAGGAACCAACATGAAGCCACCGCACGTATTAAATCACATCTACTTTCCTCTTAATGTTGCTCCAACAAATTGGACCCTTCTGCTTCAGCCTGTAGTCGAGACCCTGTATAAACACACTGGAGCTGATGGAGAAAGGATGCAGACGCTCTCAGACGGTAAGGCAAATGAGGGACTGGCTATGAGCTCCTGTGAGAATCTACATGGTTTGAGCCACAAGTGAGAAACAAGCTACTACACCTAAAATTACCACCAGCTTTTTCAGTGCCTGTAAGAAGTGTGACTTCTAAAGATCAGCCCCGCAGTGAAAACCTTCCATGTGCACACGCGCCGCACGGTTCACTTTCAGTTCACTTTCACAAACCACAGACACAAACAGACAACTTTCACACATCTATGAGTCCATGTCTGGGCGATTTCAGGCATGAACAAATCAGCACACAGACGCGGACACACACAGGCGCGCGGAGACGTACACTCCTCTCTGCTCCAGCCAAACCGTCCTCCTGATTCAATTGCCTTCCAGATGAACTCCTCTCACATCCAATTAGCTACATTCATTAAAAATACACACTCCAGTTACACCCTTCTGAAGACCACTCTGATACAGCTGTCTGTTCTGCCCAGCACATCATCACCCCGCAGTGCCAAGAGATACAGCCTGGCAGTGTTTACTGTGGAGAGTTGCTAAGCTGCTAACTGATCAGCACAACATGCTATTTATACCACCACAGTGGGCTGGGACGACTCTGGCGGGCCCAGCAGAACTTGCCCTTATTACAAGGACACAGGACCCACTTCAAATAATAATAAGAGAAGCAATGGAAGGAAGGTGGGTGGGGGTCTACCAGTAGATAAAGTATATGCAGGTGAATAACACAGACTTTCATGCATAGTTCTAGGGCTGTGTATTGGCAAGAACCTGGCGATACGATACGCATCATCATATAAGGGTCGCGATTCATTGTATTGCGATACTCTGCGACATTAGAATAAAAGAAAGTAATATATTATTAAAAATATATATATATTTCAATTTTTCAAATCCTACTATTAAAACACACCACTGTATGAACAGGTTTGTTAATGCTTACAATAGTATTGCGTCCTTGTGCTGCTTGTTAATGTTGGAGTGGAGCTGAAAAATGGATTACAACACTGCCATCTAGTGGACAGAGGTTTAAACACAACACACACTGTCTGCCAGGAATCTTTGCATGTAAACTGTTAATAATCGATAATGTGTTTTGAGAATCGATACAGTATCACTAAATATAATATCACGATATTCCATATTTCGATATTTTCCTAAACCCCAACATAGTTTATTCAAATACTTCATTGCGGATACTGTTTATAGTAGTCATGAGAGGAAAAAGGGGCCGCAGTGTTTACTAGGGGTGTATTTAAAAAAATTGATTTTTTAATTTAAATCAATCTTCATTTAAATAATCCCATATCGATTCATATAAACCCAAGATCGATCTTTAACATAAGCATTACAGTGTTCCTTGTGCATGGACCACATTAGTTCTCTGAAAATCTCAAACAAAACATATTATTGTAACTGAAATATCCCTAAATTAATCGATATTGAATTAAATCGAATCGGAAATCGAATTGAATCGGGACCTTGTGAATCGAGATCGAATCGATCCGTGAAATCAGTGGCGATACCCAGCCCTAGTGTTTACTCAGGCTTTTGAGTTTCATGTAATGTCATAATAATAAAATAGGGCTCAATTAACCCTTTTAGATCGATGATGTCATATGCAACGTCAAAGGACGTCAAAGAATAAATCCTCAGAAACGCTGTGGGCTAGACTCTTCTATGCATTACCAAGCTTCGGGGTTAAAAGGGTTAAAGGCTTCCCCAAACGCTGACTCTCACTGACTCTTACTGACTCTCACTGACTCTTACTGACTCTCACTGACTCTCACTGACTCTCACTGACTCTCACTGACTCTTACTGACTCTTACTGACTCTTACTGACTCTCACTGACTCTCACTGACTCTTACTGACTCTCACTGACTCTTACTGACTCTCACTGACTCTCACTGACTCTTACTGACTCTCACTGACTCTCACTGACTCTTACTGACTCTCACTGACTCTCACTGACTCTCACTGACTCTTACTGACTCTCACTGACTCTCACTGACTCTCACTGACTCTCACTGACTCTCACTGATACGGTATCAAGAGGCAAAACACAGTCAGTCTTTATGTGAGGCAGACTTAAACACTAGCATCACTCCTGCGTACTGGCGCGAGTCCCAGGAGTCTCACAGCTGCCTTCAAACACAGACCGTACCGCCAGACTCCTGAAGGGAAACCCCACACCACACACACACACACACACACACACCACACACACACACACCCACACTGCACTGAGCACCTGGGCTGTGTACATAAAGATTAAGTTCATCTACACTCGTCTGTCAACGACAACTTCTACACACCAACTACAGCCACGCAAACACAAACCACGCAGCTGCTCATCAATACAACAGTGTGCTGAGTACTGCACAAAATCCAGAGCCCACCCTTTATACCCCTCAACAGAGCAAACCATACCAAGTTTTGGAAGAACTGCAGATCAGAAGATCAGAGTTTCAAGGAAATCTGCAGGGATTTGATTCCATAGCTCTGAAATTTCGTTAGTCCTAAAAACCTGGCTGCGTTTTCTGCTTCTCACGATCCAAGCAGTCCCAAACACATCGAGAGGTCTATCTGCCTCCACAGCTACTCAAAACCTTCACACCCACAGCACGGAGCTGTCTCCTCACAGTGGAAGGACGGAGAGAAACACCTGTGGATTGCTTCTGATCTGAAGTAGCTTGATTTTCTTCTCTCTCAGAGACGAGAGCGTTTATCTGATGGTGACGGCTGTCTTTTCAGGACGTGGCGCGTGTGTTAGGAGCCTCATCTCCTAACAGTAGAGGTGAATAGTGTTTTTTGAGATCAGAGACTCTTCTGCTATGTATTTAAATATTAACCTCCACTACATAAAGCATCATACAGAATAGAGAGGGCATATCGGCATGCTAGAAAAAAACATGTACCTGACCTGATTCTGTATTATCGCTAGTTCTACCTACTAAGCGACACAAGTAGCTGCTTATGGAGCTTCCTGGTGGGCTGTGGCTTATATTCAGACTGTGATTCATCCAGGTTTAGATATACAGGCTGTTACTAATCCTCCAGACTGTAAACCGTAAGAGTAAAAATGCAACACTGTGGGAGACTGTCACCAGGGTTAGACTAAAGCTAAGATTAAATATATCTGGGTATGCAGGCAATACTGGATAGGGGTGGGCGATATGGTCCTACAATAATATCACGATATTTCATGGTATTTTTGCGATAACGATACTCTTGGCGATATGACAAAACATTGAATTAAAAAAATATTTCAAGAATACACTACCACAACAAAATGAAAATTTAATTTTATTATTGGATAAGATACGATATTTTTTAGATATTAAAAAATACAAGAATATTCATCAGATTGAAACAGAAGTCAATGATCCAGAATGTCACGATACTAAATAATGCACTCCAAATATCTCCATATATCCAGAACTGAAGTAAAGTGAATGATACTGAACAGATAAACTCTGTCTCTAGTAGATTTATAATGGGAAATGAGAAAATTGTGAATTTTTCTTTTGCTAAAAACAGTAAAAAGTAGTACCTGATGTGATAATTAGTGATGGGTGATGTGGCAGGATATTTCAGGGTATAATATCGTTCACGATATTCAAGAATGTTGGTGATATTATTGTGTAGGATACGATATGACACACCCCTAATACTGGATAGTGGATAGTGAAACTCCTGCACCTACAATGTTGAGCAGTTTATCTGTAATTAAAAGTGTGA
>CM038722.1:17739606-17754606 GCA_021613375.1 Megaleporinus macrocephalus
CAATCAGATTCAAGTTTCACTGTGTCTGGAAAAAGCTGTAGACATGGCAGCTCAACGGAGAGCTTAAGTGGGCTACGGAGAAGAGGGCACACTGAGATGTTGAGATGTGGTCACTGTCTGTAAGTGTGCTGTAAAACATGCCACAGCCGAAGCGATCGCTTGGCTCTTGTGCGTGGAACACGCGTCACCAGCGTAGCAACCGCCTCCCTGCCCTCCGCCATGCTTGCATAGATCTCGTGTTAGTTGAGGAGCAGTTTGCCAGAATCTTCCAAGAGGTTTTGAGAAGCAGAACTCTTGTTCCTGCAGACAATCTGAACGTGTGTGGCGTTTTTAGCTCAAGGCAGATTGTTTAGTGTGGAGACTTTGATGAAAACAATGATGGTCAAGAAATTTTAACATGGTTTGGTTTTTCTAGATCCTCTAGTGTGGGCCAGGCATTTCAAATCAGAGTCGTATGATAGAGTGCATACAGCTAAACGGGGGATGACAACGATGACCTTTATCTAACCACAGTGTGGGTGGTGCTGCTGGGGTACTTGAATGCTAGCTTTTGTGAAAGAGGACTATAAGCTGAGGCAGCAGATATAACTCTGATTCATGGGCTTGTTTTCTTTTTGTATTCCTTTCATACACAAACGCAATAGAATTTGGTGTAGACGGAGTAGAACACTACGCTGTGAGGAAAGACCTCTTCCTCTGCAGGCCATCAGGCTCCCACAACTGATCCAGAATGCAGCAGCACGGCTCGTCTTCAATCTTCCCAAGTTCACTCATGTCACTCCACTGCTGCGCTCCCTTCACTGGCTTCCTGTAGCTGCTCGCATTCAGTTTAAAGTTCTGATGCCTACAAAGCCAAGAATGGACCTTACGGCAGTGGTCAAAAGTCGAACCGCACCTCGAGCCCTTCGGGCTTCAAGTACGGCTCAGCTTGACCCGCCATCACTCAAGATTCATGGAAGACATGCGACGAGACGCTTCAATGTCCTGGCACCCAGATGGTGGAACAAACTTCCACTGGCTGTCCGAACAGGGAACTCTCTCATGGTCTTCAAACGCAGACTGAAGACCACCGTCTCTTTGTGAAGCACTTATAAGCACTGATCTACTGAAGCATTGCTATAAACCATAACTGCACTTTATCTTCTAGGAGCACTGGTAGGTATTCCAGTCTTGCTAGGTATTGCATTGTCTTGTTTCTAGGTATCAGCACTGGCCCTGTGTTTATGGCAGTGTTTGAGTATATGAGTAGTTTGGACTTAAACCTGTTTGTACTAGATCCTGTAGGTCGCTCTGGATAAGAGCGTCTGCTAAATGCCGTAAATGTAAATGTAAATGTTTCATCTGGTGTACGTGTTTATTTATTAACTGGTCGTATCACACAAACACATACAAAGTACTGTATGTGACCACCTGTTAAATAGGCCAACATTTAACCCCACCGTCCTGGTGACCTTGTGACCTTGCTGACATCAAACTGTACACTGAAGTAGTCTAAGATCAGCTTTCTGTCTTAATCCTGCCTGTCCTCCCACAGGCTAACTGTCAGGCCCATCCCTCTTTCCCTTTACTGCTAACGACTCCTTCTAAACCACGCCCACTCTCAACCACACATGAGCTGCATAAAGAGGGTTGAGTTCATACCTGCCCTCAGGCTCCAGCAGGGTTTAAACCACCATCACCTAGGCCTGCTCAGTAACCTCCCACTGTAGGCTCCCTCAGACAAGCTCAGCCACTATCACTGGCTAGGCCTACGAGGCAGGCTGTGTAACTGCTACTCTCTAATTTAGGCCTCATTTACACTAGATGTTTCTGTATCTGGATATTTCTAAGGTATTAAATATTTAAATATTTAATTTGCTATTAGGTTTTTGATATGCAAGTTTCTGTCTAATGTTATATTGTAGCATCCTGCTACTGGCTCACATGACCACAGGAGGCAAGACTTCCATCTTCTAAATTGTTGGTCATGTCAGCATAAAGCTGTATTTACAAGGGTTAGACAATCAAACTGAAACACCTGGTTTTAGACCACAATAATTGATTAGTATGGTGTAGGGCCTCCGTTTGCGGCCAATACAGCGTCAGTTGGTGTTGGGAATGACATATACAAGTCCTGCCCAGTGGTCAGAGGGATTTTAAGCCATTCTTCTTGCAGGATAGTGAGCAGGTCACTACGTGATGCTGGTGGAGGAAAATGTTTCCCCCAAAGAGGCTCAATAATATTTAGATCTGGTGACTGTGCAGGCCATGGGAGATGTTCAACTTCACTTTCATGTTCATCAAACCATCTTTCTCCAGTCTTGCTGTGTGTGTTGGTGCATTGTCATCCTGATACACAGCACTGCCTTCAGGATACAATGTTTGAACCATTGGATGCACATGGTCCTCCAGAATGGTTCGGTAGTCTTTGGCAGTGACGCTCCCATCTAGCACAAGAATTGGGCCAAGAGAAGACATGATATGGCAGCGCAAACCATCACTGATCCACCCCCATGCTTCACTCTGGGCATGCAGCAGTCTGGGTGTTACGCTTCTTTGGGGCTTCTCCACACCATAACTCTTCTGGATGTGGGGAAAACAGTAAAGGTGGATCAGCAGAGAACAATACATGTTTTAATGTCCAGAGCTCAAGATTTGCGCTCCTTGCTCCATTGAAACCGACGTTTGGCACGAGTGACCAAAGGTTTGGCTACAGCAGCCCGGCCGTGTATATTGACCCTGTGGAGCTCCTGGTGGACAGTTCTGGTGGAAACAGGAGAAGCTGAGGTGCACATTTAATTCTGCCGTGATTTGTTCAGCCGTGGTTTTATGTTTTTTGGGTACATTCCGGGTTAGAACCCAACATCCCTTTCAGACAGCTTCCTCTTGCGTCTACAGTTAATCCTGTTGGATGTGGTTGGTCCTTCTTGGTGTTATGCTGACATTACCCTGGATACCGTGGCTCTTGATACATCACAAAGACTTGCTGTCTTGGTCACAGATGCGACAGCAAGACGTGCACCAACAATTTGTCCTCTTTTGAACTCTGGTACGTCCCATAATGTTGAGTTATTGTAATATTTTGATCTAAACTGTGCTCTTACCTGCTAACTGAACTTCACACTCTGCTCTTACTGGTGCAATTAATGAAGATTGGCCACCAGACTGGTCCAATTTAGCCATGAAACCTCCCACACTAAAATGACAGGTGTTTCAGTTTCATTGTCCAACCCCTGTATGTTTACACCACTGGTTAACAGTTTTAGATCACTAACAGTCAGAAGTTTTAGAACTGTTTTAAAAGTTTTGACTGGTAGTGATCTATAACGTTTGACTGGTAGTGTAGTGGTAGTGCGTGGCTATTGATGACATACACAAACCCATTGTTTTCCAGCTAAAAGGTGAAATATGATGTGAACAGACTACCAAAGTTGGCTCCAGTGAAACTGTTGAATAGCTTTTCTTGTGGTCTTCAAGGTTTTACGTTAACGTCTTTCTCAGCCTACAATTGAAACCAAGACTTGTACTTTTGATTTGTGGTGTGGATTTATTACAGTACAGCAGGAGTAAACTGCAGTTATTATTTATTTATTTTATTTACAGCTGCAGATAGCATGTTTGTCTACCTAACGAAGCATCCTAGCCTGTCGCCTTAGAAGTCTTATAATAGTTCAATAATAAGTCCAAGAACTTTCTGCCTGAAATGCCCAGTTTTAAATAAACAGAAGCTCATCCTCAGCATGAAATAAAAGGTTTATAGGTTGAGATAAGAGAGCAACACCTCATTTGAATGACCTTTGATAAGGTTTCTGCAGCTGTCGTGTATGATTTGCTCGAGAGCACTAACTGTACATTGACAAAGTGAGGACAGTGACGGCAGAACCGGCCGCCTTCTGCTGTGTTCGGTGTAAGCATTCACTGACGCAAGACTCTCTTTCATCAAACCAGATCTATTAAAAAGAGAAATGCTAATTTAACATCTCTGGCTTTAAGCATGAGCAATTCTGTATAATGCAATGTGACAGTGAGAAGACAGTGGACTGTCCTTTGTTATAGACCCGGTGGAGACAAATGCAGCCCTATATATTAATGTGTCTAGCAAGTGAGACACTGGTCCATGCAACTCGTGATCCAGTGACATATGACTATGGAAAATGTAAACCTCTTAGAAACAGAGCTTGGTTTAATTTGATTTAACAGTGTTCAACAAAGCGCTCTGCACATCAGGAAACACGGAAATCCCCACAGCGAGGAAACTAATTCTGATGCTTAATATAAATCCTGAAAAAAATCATAAAAAACACTAATGGCAGCTTGAGGATATCCTGGAGTTTTGACAAACACAAAGCTTGTCAAAGAGGTCGCGTGACCCCTAGAAATGTGAAGGGAACTCTTATAAATGTTGTGGTTTCCATCACCTGCTTCCTTGTACTGCTGGCACATTACTTCTAGATACAATTACTGGATCTAGTTAAGCTACACACATTGAGTATGAACTTGGTGAAGCAGCTGTTTGGTCTAGGTTGGAGCTGAGACATAACAGAGATGATCAGAATGGCTAAGATGTCACACCATGAGACTTATTTGTTGATAGGAAGGTTTCAGGGTATGTATCCTAATATTTTGTTTTGTTTCTGAAGGTTGGAACACTCAAACAAGGAGAAGACTGATCAGAGATGCAGCCAAGAGGCCCATGATCACTCTGGATAACCTGCTGAGATCTACAGCTGAGGTGGGAGAATCTGTCCATAGGACAACAATCAGTCGTATACTACCCAAGTCTGGCCTTTATGGAAGAGTGGCAAGAAGAAAGCCATTTCTCAAAGATATCCAGAAAAAGTCTTGTTTAAAGTTAAACCTGTAGGATTAAAGCCACAAGCCACCTGGGAGACACACCAAACATGTGGAAGAAGGTGCTCTGGTCAGATGAAACCAAAATCGAACTTTTTGGCCACAATGCAAAACGTAAAAGCAACACAGCTCATCTCCCTGAACACACCATCCCCACTGTCAAACATGGTGGTGGCAGCATCATGTTCTGGGGCTGCCTTTCTTCAGCAGGGACAGGGAAGATGGTTAAAATTGATTAAAGGATGGAGCCAAATACAGGACCATTCTGGAAGAAAACCTGTTGGAGTCTGCAAAAGACCTGAGACTGGGACAGAGATTTATCTTCCAACAAGACAATGATCCAAAACATAAAGCACAATCTACAATGAAATGGTTCACAAATAAACGTATCCAGGTGTTAGAATGGCCAAGTCAGAGTCCAGACCTGAATCCAATCGAGAATCTGTGGAAAGATCTGAAAACTGCTAGTTAAGCTACACATAGTATGAACTTGGTGAAGCAGCTGTTTGGTCTAGGTTGGAACTGAGACATAACTGAGATGATCAGAATGGCTAAGATGTCACACCATGAGGCTTACTTGCTGATAGGAAGGTTTCAGGGTATGTATCATGATATTTTGTTTTGTTTCTGAAGTTTGGAACAGAGAAGAAACACATACTACTTTTTACTTTTTACATTGAAATGCTCTTAAAAGCTACGAGAAACTTGTTTTTTTTTAGTTCAGTTTAGCAAACTGACAACATTACTACACTCACTTAAGCATGGCTGATTATGACTTCATGAATTTCCAGCATTTTTCAAACTCCACCACGAAAGCCCAGCTCATTGGGCCCCACTCATCAACCACCCTGAAGAAGAAACGTCTTCTTAAAACTCACTAACTATATATTTCAATAGAATATGTTCATAGATAAGAACATAATCTGCATATCTTCGCTGTCCAATAAATAATATGTATCTTTATTTTTGTAGATTTTTATTTTTTTCTACATCATTTAAACACAACAGTTGCTGTTTACACTGTGTGGAAATTTCATGTTGGATGGACCAATAAAAATGCTTCAAAATAGCTTGGACAAAACATCTGGTTCCATTGACTTACATTGAAAGTAAAGAATGTTTTTGTTCTCTCCCGTAAGTTTGGCATTTTTGAGATACTTGTTTTTCTTTGTACAGTGACGATGTATTTAAGAGCACAAAAGTCTGAATGACGTCATGCGTAAGACTTTTTCTTAAAACCTTTCTAATCACTAATCACCAATTAGTGTTTTTGACTGATGGAAACCACAGCGTGCTCTGAAAAATGTGCAATGCATGTTAACATAATGTCTATCAGGTAGGTTTTCTATCAGACTGGATGGTCGACCCATCACAGCTACAAGATTTTAACAGTGTTCATGTCAAATGTGTCACTGAGCATAATTGCTTTTATGTACCTATAGATTACGGTTTCCATCACAGTTACAGTGCATATTGCATATACTTCTATTGTCAGTGCCTGAGGGATGCTATAGGATGTTGACTGCTTATGTTCAAAAATTCAGAATGGGAACCTCTAGCAGGATTCCAGAGCAGAAGGCAGGAAACACCCTGGACAGGTCGCCAGTCCATCACAGGGCTATAGTTCTACCGTCCAACAGTGATATATGGTGTCAATGTGCCAAAGTGCCCATCGCTGGTCTTGGGATATTTTGGCACATTTGGTATATCAGGTGCCAACAGGCCTGGTCCAACTAATCCTCTAACTAACAAGCCATTCCTGAGGGCGTGTCCTAAGTTCTATTAAAACTAGATGAAGTATGAATCTATTATATACATAGTTGCTACAAGTTTGCTAAGAAATCATTCTGAAGTAAACTATCTTCTATAATTTATCAAACTCCTTCAGTAAAAGCGATGGTAATGTAATATGTTAATACAATTACAGCAATTTTATATTAACTACTAAAATTGAGCTCTTAGTGAAGTTCCTTTACCCTCAAGTTCAACACAGTCTGATAATCTAAAACATTTTTTGGTGAGGGGCTAATTAGAAGGAGAGCTTCTCCTGGATCAACCAGCCAGTAAACTCCCTTACACATTACACTATTAGGCCTCCTCTAGTTAGACTAATCCAGCATGAACGGTGCTTTGGAGCAGGGAAAACACTGAACTGTGCAGTACTTGGACACTCCAGGATCACCGTCCTATGCATTTGTATGAGCTTGCAGACCTAATAAAAAAACAAAGCAATGATATCGAGCTCATCAGTAAAAACAGTTCAACATGTTCTTGCATCAGAATGTTTAAGGTTCTTCTTAATATATGATTCACTCCATGTTCTGCAGCCATACAAGAGAAAAAAACTGGAGTCTCCTGACTCCTGTGTTTGAAAACGATTAACACAAATCATTTAAAGCCTGGAAAATTTAAGTTCTGGCATCAAGAACTCCATCTACAAAACCTCGAAGGGGCACACCAGCCTCTCATGTTTAGAATATTTAGTGCTGGGTCTACCACTCTGCTATTCTGAAGAATAAGCTCATGACTTTAAATTAGACTGGCAAAGTAACGCGGCACCACTGAGTTTAAACGCCGAGGCTTTTACTGAGAACGAGTCTTTTGTAGAAGTAAATGATGTATGCTGGAGACACACTACTGTACTTATTTTAAACAGTGCATGACCATAACCATGATCTGCAGATTCACAGCTGGGAGAATGATGGTGACTCACTTTCTAAGCCTGAAATCAGAGATTACACAGTGCATCAGAGAGAGATTAGAATTACAAACAATAAGAATGAGATTAGACACATATTGGAGTAATTAGTGAAACAGTGCTCGAGGCTACAGCATGGGGAGCCCAGAATGAGAGATTGTGAGCTGGGCTACATAAAGCAATGCTTCTTTAGTATTGAACCCACGTGGTTACTGTAGGGGGCTTACAGAGAGCCATTGTAAAATGTTGTGCTGTTGCTAAGCAATATTAAAAAGTTTTATTAGTTTCTAGCACTGTATGATAAGTTGTCCAATGAAAACAAGTGTCTCCAAAACTGCAACTTTCAAGGAGAGATCAAAAACCTACTTTACTTTCAATGTAAAGTCAATGGAACCAGAATGTTTCCAAGCTATTTTGGAGCACTTCTACTGATCCATTCATCATGAAATTGTCAGACAATGTAAACGACCACTGGCGTGTTCAAACAAGGTAGAAATTTTAAATTAAAAAAATGGATATCAATGTTTTTCATTGGACGGGGACGATTTCTAATATAGCCAACATGTTTCTAGAAGCCGTCTTGAAGCCTGAATATTGTTCATACTTTTGAATTAGAACCCATATTAGCAGCTCTGTTCGAGATCAGCAAGTTTACGACGAGCGTGTGATAATTAAGGTTCGCAGGTCGGATGAGGCTAATTAGAGTACATGATTAGAGTGCATTAGTCTTAACGCTCCACTGCAACTAAAGAAGCTAACTTCAGACGCCACAGATGCCGGGGCTGATCGACTACGTTTGGAGTACAGGGCACAGCACGCATCTTTGATTTTTGGCTTTAATGTCCGAGATCAGTCACAGTTGTCTGTCTTATCAGCCCAAGAACAGATGTAGTCCACTATGTCGAGTCACACGCTCAACAAGACCACTTGCTGAGATCCAAGCCCTCCAACAGTCGTTTACTAGCAAACGCAGCAGATAAACTGGCTCTGGAACAGGACTCCCTCATCCTGCATTCTGAGTGTGCTTCGTCTGATTAATGGCAGTTGACTTCCAGCGTCGCTTCCAAATGCAGGTATTTGGTTGAAGAGGATGTGACTCCTGAGGGGGGTCTGACTTCCTGCCAGTCTTTTGCAGACTCTGAGCCAACGTTCTGAGGGCTTCCAGTCCTAGAAGCTTCGCCAATCGCCAATCCATTATCCAGTGGAGGACTGAATGAACGCCCGTCTCCGTGACTGGTCTTGCTTCGGTTGAGCTGTAGTTAGTCTTCCTGCCAGCTCAAGCTCCTTTGCAGGACCACCGTCCACTGAAAGCGGCTATTAGTGGCTAATTTATGCTGAAATACGCTAACAGCTCTTGAGGCGTTCTCTGGTCTGCTGCTCATAAATGAATGAGTAGCCCATTTCAGTCTCACTATGTGTCTCGCTGTCAAAGAGAGTGCTTGTGTTACCGCAGAGTCAAGTGCTTCTCTTTGCTGAAAGGTAGCAAATACCTGGAAAAGCTACAAAAGACCTCTGAGTTAAATACTATAAACTGTTTTTAGTCAAGAGTTATTGTAACAGTGGAATAAAGGAATGTGTACAGACGAAGAATCATTTATCAACTTGGGCTCTCACAACTAAAACGAATGGATCGATTAAAGAAGCGATTGCAACTTAGCTTGCAGATAAATGGGCAGCATTCAGCCGTCAGTCTGCATAATAATAATAATAATAATAATAATAATAATAAAAATAATAAATACTTTACATTCTCCTTCTGGTCTACCTAACTAGTTACAGTCTGACACAAAAGTTTTGTTGATTGTTTTTAAGTACGTATTAGTTAAATATAGTAAAAGTAAGGACAATAGTCAAGAATGCCCAATTAAGCCTTTTCCCCCCATTACAAAACTAACAAAACAAGACCAGGGGTGCTCATCAATTGCTTATAACTGTACACCTATTAATATATGTTGCTTATAAACAGTGATTATTATCATATTTTTACAAAATCTTTTTTTGGACAAAGCACTTTGGAATCTTTCAAAAGCTATGCATCGTTTGGTAGTGTCCAAATGTATTGATCATTGTTAAAAATTCGTTTAACGACTAGATTTACAGCCAAAATACTCATTTAACAATGACTTACATGGTTCTATAACAACAGTCTCAAACTTACAACTAAACATCTTCTTACTTTTATAATTGGTGACCTTGATCTGGAACCAAAGCCAAAAATGATCCATTGTCGCATTTGATTTCCATCAGATGAATAAAATTCAAAACTGATAATAATTCTGAAATGATTCGAGAGATTTCATAACAGTATATAACAGCTACATGACGGTTACTGGGAAAACAATGACTGAACTTTCTAAATTATGCCGTTTTCTGGACTCACAGGTTTTAAACGCATATTTTATCATATTTTATATACGACTTGTGTCACAAAAAGCAATAAGACCAGGTGCAATATAACACACAAGCTTTCCCAGACTGAAGTCCAAGTTCCTCAAGACTTATTTATTCTCCTTGCATTTTTTTTTCAAGATTAAAATGTTAATTTTTCTTCTGCAGGGATTTTAAACTGAATGGACACACTTCATAGAGAAGGTGCTGCAGTGCTGTTTTTTCAAACATCAGTTTGTATATATTGAGTGGATATAGTCAAACTCACTGCTTTGGAGCTAAAAGGAAGGAGAGAGGCTGAGACTGGTTTCTAATTGGAATTTCCCATTCCACCTTAAATGGTGCAGCAGTTACAGGTGCCGGAATAAATAAATGCAGTATCATTTAAGGTGGAACTGGAAATTCAGAAGAGCAGAAGAGGACCTAGCAAAACAAACTAGATGGACAGCCTCCTCAGTGCCAATTTCCAACTATGTCCAACTTTGACAGACTATGGTTTTAATGGTTTGGATCTGGGTTCAAGTTTGTGCAAGAATGGATGTCAGTGCTGGAGTCTGGTGTGTGTACCTTTGTTTAAAACAAAGGTTGTAAGCTTTTGGATGCTGTGTGTAATTAGACCCATAGGGTCCAAGACCCCCTATTGCTCCAGAGCTCAAGAGCAGGCTAACACAGCTCTGAATAAACCACAAAAACTAGCTTCAGAAATTTGTCTTGTGCGTACCCAAGAAGGTTTCAGAAAAGAACCAAAGCTATCTTCAGTGTGTACGAACATCTTAGGTTCGTTCTAAGCCGCTCCGCCACCCACAACCCAATAAATCCTGAAATCCAATCACTTGAATCCAATCTATAACAAGCAGAGTGGAGCATGTTGCTGACATTACTGGACAGTTCAATATTCCATTCATATTCAGGTCAGGTCAACTACCTCCCTCTCACTCCACTGGCGAGAATGATGAGTGAGGAGGAGGAAGGCTGTGGCACATATGAAGATCATGAACCTTCCATAACAAATTACAGAGCAATCACACGCAACAGAGCAGAAATTCAGAATACACGTTATCCCGTACAGTCTCGTATTCCCTCACTGAACGTGAGCTGACCCTCTCAGACGAGGCTGGAGGAGACATCAGAGCTTAATCCAGAGCTGAGAGAGAGAGAACATATTTCAGGGAACTTTTAAGCCCCCGTGCCAGTGAAGGATTAGTGCTTTTGGCATGAGCTTGTTTAATTCATTCAGTTCCCTGCGTAAATCAAGAGAGGGTCCATATAATTACAATTAGGCAAATCAAAAAGCCCAATTTTCCACATGAACGAGGAGTTATATGGACCTAAACCGCAATAAGCAGAGAGAGTTTGGTGGTGCAGGGAGCGACATGTTCATAGAGACTGTACACATTTACTGCCACGCCAATGGATTTGATCACAGGCTGTAATACTTAAACTATGCTCTACTGCTCTTTAGACAGGAACCAAAAAGTTAGACTTTTCTACATCATTTGAACACAACAATGGTCGTTTACATTGTGTGAAAATTTCATGGTCAATGGACCAATAGCAGTGCTCCAAAACAGCTTGGAAAAGATTCTGGTTTCATTGACTTACATTGAAGGTAAAGTATGTTTTTGGTCTCTCCTGTAAAGTTGCAATTTTAGAGATACTTAATTTCATTAGACAGTAAGGATATATATGGCAACAGAGGTGTTGCTACATAGCAACCGCTAATGAGAGGAAGGCTACAGGTATCGTGAAAAGATGATGTTACAAGATATAACCAGAGAATCTTTATCAGACACCAGAAGGCTCTCCTGAGCAAGACTGAAATGAGAGTTTTTGTGTCTATTCATAGACACACACTGTCCACAATGTAACTGCTATACTCTGAGAGTAGTATGTATGTGCAGTAAGTCTTCAATATCATTGAAATCATTTAGCATACCAAAAATAGAAGAGAATTGTGAGACACAAAAAGAAACTGGTAAATATCTGGCACCAACTAATTCAGCTCATGAACCTGAGCACTAAACCCATGAGGGACATACAAAAAGCAAATGTCAAGTAAATAAAGATTATACTACATTAAAATTGGGCAGGTTCGCAGCAGCATGAAGATAATACATGAAGATAATACATGAAGATAATACATGAAGATAATACATGAAGATAATACATGAAGATAATACATGAAGATAATACATGAAGATGATACATTGAGGAGCTAATAAGGCGTTTACAATTGTTTTCCGACCCAGTGTTTAAACAACTTGCTGACTTTTTGCAGTAAACAATACGAGCCAGTCACATACATATATTCTGCATTTAAATATGCATTTGCATGGATATCAGTGCATGGGTTTCTGTGAAGAACCAGAATGATGCAGGTGCTTGCAGTAAAAAAAAGTGTGAGGCTTCAACGTTCTAATCGAGATCCATACATGTAGTCACAAACCAGGCGAAGGTCAAATCCAGTGAAGACCAACAGGCAATAAAGTCCAGAAGGAGTCAAAAACCCGAATATCAATAACAATGTATATAAACCGCTCAGTCGTTCTAAGTAGAAGCAAAACCACCCAAAGTACACGACTAGATAGATAGATAGATCTTTATTGATCCCTTTGGGAGGGTTCCTTCAGGACAATTAAGATTCCAGTAGCATCATCTCAGTAAACACACAAAAAACATATGAAAGGAATATAAATTAAGAAATCCAATGTACAAAATAAAGAAAAAGAAAAATCTAACTGAGGAGGTATTGCACACTATTATTGCACTTGTTTAGTGTTACCGATGTTATTGTACTTTTTTAATTTAACTAGTGTTATTGCACTTAGTCCGGTTGTGTTATTATCAGTCTACTCCATCCCATCCTCTGTCCTCCTGTGACCCCTCCTCCCCTGCAGAGAGGAGTTGTACAGTCTGAGGGCATGAAGGACAAAGGAGTTTTTGAGTCTGTTGGTTCTGCACTTGGGTAGGAGCAGTCGGTCACTGAACAGACTAAAACCCCAGACTTTATAACAAACAGATCTTCTTTGAACAGGTGAAGCTATTTAGTATTCAGGTGATTGAGAACGGTGATTGGAGCAGGATGGAGGGTTGACAAGCATGTGACCTACAGGCCAAAAGTCATTTTACTACACTATACTAAAAATCAATAACTCAATCTCAGATAAACAGCACCCTTCACAGCACACATGCTGTTACTATGGTGTTAGCCTCAAAGGTACCTCGTCAGTGAAGTTCCACTGACTCCAGACATCCTCTCTTAATCTTACTGTTAATGTGATTTTCCTCCTGGGACAGCAAACGTCATATACCTTAAAAATCATTTAAGGTACATAGTTACATACATACTGTACCTGCACGTTGCACGTGGATCTTGAGGGACAAAAATACATCTGCATATCTTTTATACACTGGCGTAGGACCGGGGGGAAGGGATGTGAGTAGACTTGCCCCGCCCAAAAATGAAACCACAGAAAAAGCAGAAACTGTTTAAAATATCAATAACAATATATATGAACCACTCAGTCGTTCCAAGTAGAAGCAAAACCCCAGACTTTATAACAAACAGATCTTCTTCAAACAGGTGTAACTATTTAGTATGCAGGTGATTGAGAACAGTGATTGGAGGGTTGACAAGCATGTGATCCCCCTTGGGGATTCTGGGAACTGGAGTCCCCAAAGGCCTCTGAGCCTGAGAGATGCGTGACAGTTTCATATCAGTACTTTTTAGCTGGAAAGGTTTATTTGCTAAAATCGCATAGAAGGTATTATTTAATTTCTCCTCATTTTCTCCCCAATTTAGGTCATAGCAAAAACTGCCCAGTAGCTAGATCTCCCTCTATTCCACAAAATGCTGCCAAGCTGAGAAGGTAAAAGTTAGAATGTGCTTTAGGGATGCACTTATATTGGAATGTTGGGCTGCAGTTGATTTCCAATATTTTTAAAATGTACATAACAAAGAAAGTCCAGTTAAGCGTTCTTGGACTGCTGGCTATAGATCGCTGTGGCATCGATGAGAAGACTGAGGTCATACTCTGTAAACATTATAGCTCATCATTAAAAATGCTCACCATACATTTCTCCAGGTAGTGCACGTCTGATAGGTTTGCTGTAGTTACCTTTAATGAGTAACTCCAACACAGTAAAAACATCTAATTCCAATTTCTCTCATACGTTCTTTAAACTGAGCTCCAGGATTTATTCTGGTAGGAAGACTAGCACGTCTACACTCTCAACATTAAAGTTTGAATATCAGAACACCAGTTCACTTAAAACCTGTGAAGACTGTGAACAGTGTAGGACTGCAGCTCTTTCAGATTAAGATTTTATAGACAGACGATGAGTCGCTCAGCTGTAGTCAGCGGAGACCTGACTGAAACAAGACCACATAGACGTCACGTGTACTCAGCTTCAGAAAGACGCCTTTAACCACCATCAGATAAACTGCTTCCAAATATTATCATATATATTAGAGACGGAAGGATTGATCGGCTATGTATCGGTATCGGACGATGTTTAATCTACATCAGTGATCGTGGATATTTCTCCAGTTAGGCTGATCCTGAGAGCCGATCGATGGCGTTAAACAAATGAGCCTAATTTTTGTATTTACAGCTAGCGTTTCATCCAGGAAGAGGAGACCCCCCTCCGGCCAGCTCCCTGTAATTCCTATCTGAACCACTAGGTGGAAATACATACCGTTTCATTTTTCACAGACTGACTGAAGCAGCGGGAGTGAGAAAAGCTTGCGCTGATAGAAAGCTTATCGTCCGTCTGGCAGTGTTTACTGTATGTGACACAGACTCATCCAGGACATTTTTAATTAGTAAAATCTGTGTATCTCGTTGAGAAACCAAGACAAAGACATTTAACACTAATAATCTGATACACACTGCACACAACTGAATACAGTGAGTATCAGTAAACAGCAGAGCTAGCACACACAGCTAGCACAAAACAAACAACCCAGAACAGATAATAACCAGTACAGACCAGATCTGACAGCAGCAACAATTCAAGATCTACATTTAATGATTACAGATTTAGTTTAAAATAAACAGAGTCTGTGTTTAATGACTGCATTT
>CM038722.1:17764606-17859606 GCA_021613375.1 Megaleporinus macrocephalus
AGTAATGTCCACACCACCAAACAAGTGAATGAACGAATGAATGAACGTGAATCTCATACGCAGTTCAGCAAGGCAGGCGTATATCACTATTTTACACTGTGTCAAAAGGTTATAATAAACGGACCAATAGAAATGCTCCAAAATCACCTCACATTACAATAACTTACATTAGAAGTAAAGAATGTGTCGTCTCCTGTAAAGTTACCACTTTATTTTTTGTGTCAGCGATGATATATTAAAACTAGGGCTGCACATAACAATTCATTTCTTAATCGATTAATCTAACAATTGTTTTTGTTTTGATTAAGTTGATTAATCTAACAACTAATTTTTAGATGACTCTAATGTGAGTGTGTTAGAAATTACAATTTTTATTATTCTGATATGGATTTGTAACCAATGGATGATGTTGTGCGTATATATATATATAAAAGCATGAGAAAAACGCATGGCCATCCATCACTTAATGTATTAAAGGGTATTTTAAACACATCTATGGTTAAAAAAAATGGTTAAAAAGACTAAAAGTCTATGTTCTGACTCGACTTTTAGAGGCACAAATGACTCGTAGCCTACACGCCTCACAGACAAGTAATCAGACAGTTTGTGGACTATATATTTTGGCAGAGAGTCATTTGAGAAGCAGCTACGTGTGTTTTAAAGCTCTGCGGTATCGAGAACAGTCTTATGTTCTACACTGGACGATTAAGAGACTGTTAGCAAAGAGACTTTAAGTGACACTGCTGAAAGAAACATGTTACACGTGTTAATAATCTATAAATAATCTGCTAAAATAAGAAAAACTGTTGTGATCATCTCCACTGTTCAGAGCTGACAGAGCACCACACTGTTGTGTTTCTGTGTGAAACTCTCCCTCAACTTTAGATACATGAGTGATTGTTTGTAGCTGCAGCTCGCGCTCCGTATAATCCCTGCTGTCAGTAGACGCGGCCATCGTCGACGCACGTTATGCTACTGGAGGTAATTTTGTAATCGATTATTATTACTCATGCGTCCTAATTAAAACACATAAGGGAATATTTGTGTTACAGGATTGCTGTCTGGACTGCATTACTGAAAAAATAGTGTTGTATGGATCATACGAGCACCATCATTCATTTCCCGGCCTGTCAGTAACTAGAGATGGAAGGATCGATCGGCCGATTTGTAATTAAAACATGTGATCGACGACCGGCCGATACTTCTCCAATTTAGCTGATCGATGGCGTTAAACAAATGAGCCTAATTTCTGTATTTCCAGCAAGCGGTTTATCCAGGAGCGGTTCATCTCCAGCCAGCTCCCTGCAATTCCTATCTGAACCACTAGGTGGAAACACACTCTTTCATTTTCATCAGACTGACTAAAGCAGCGGCCTCGCGAGAGCAGTTTACGGCGTTGACCTCATGTGCGGTGGACTCTCGTCCAGGACAGTTTGTAACAGCTGTAAAATTAGTGAAATCCACGTGTCTCGTGAGGAACCAAGACAAAGACATTTAACACTATTAATCTGATACAGCGGCTGAATACAGTGAGTATCAGCAAACAGCAGAGCTAGCACGAGCAGCTAGCACAAAACAAACAACCCAGAACACCATACAGACCAGATCTGACCGGTATGAACAGAACAGCAACAGCCAGAGAGCTAAAGGAACCACAGCCAGAGTAATTGAGTTTATAGTTCTAGATAAGCAGCTCTTCTCGGCTGTAGAACACGTTCATTCTGCTGCTTAATATGATAAAAATATGATGCTGTTTAACATGAGCTGGTTAAAAATGGTAATAAACCAGTTTAGACCATGTTTCATGACTTGCTTGCACTAATAACTACATGTAGCCCTGCTGTGGCGTATACTCCGCCCTCTATCGGTATCAGCCATCGGCCCATCGTGTTGAAAGGCCTCAAAACCGCTGAAGCGTCCATCTCTATTTGTAACAGTAACTGAACCACAGAAAGTCCACTTAAACTCATGTGGATCATCCAAAGTTTGTTGGAGAGGCTCACAGCGCTCAGTAAAACCATAAAGACTGGTTAGAAGGCGTATCTGCCCATTTGAGCTTTCTCTTCAGAGAGGGAGAAAGACTGGACCACCAGAAATCGGCCCATCTGTCCGAGCATGGCCCTGCGTTCGAGCTAAAGTAGACGCCAGGCGGAGAAGTGTGAAGAACTGGAGAGAAAAACGGGACTTGGCGGGGAGAGAGGGAGAGAAAGGTAGGGAGAGAGCAAGAGAGATCAGTATCCTGGGCCCTTCAGCACCTGTCTCCAACCGCCTTCCTGAAGCTATCCGTCAGAGCAGTTTCCAGAGAAAGGAGAGAGAGCGTGAGGGGAAGAGAGAAGCAGCAGAAACAAGACAAGAGTTCGAGAACCTATTTCTGTCCCAGCACAATAGAACGTGTGACTTCTGTCTACATAAACAACAGCAGTGTTAGTCTCTGATCAACTTCTAATCCCACGCTCATTTGGGTTACGGGGAAATGTGTCAATCTGGATCTGTGCCATAGCTTTTTCTTATGGGTTATAGGTAATTGGGATCTTACCCATGCCTGTGGGACCCCCTCGACCGGCCGGAGTGGTACGAATAGCCGGAGTAGGTGGACTCAGTGTCCATGACGATGCTATCCTGCCCCAGCGATTGGCTGAGGGCGTTGTGGAGGTTGCTGGGTTTAGAAATGGGCAGACGTAGCGGGAGCTTGTGGGCAGTCTTATCTGGCAGGAGACGGAGCTCGCTGAGGAGATTGGCGGAGACTGTGCTCTGTCGAGTGTCAATCTTGGACGCAAGCCTGGGGGCTCCCGGCCATCAAGCATCAATCTGGAAAGAGAGAAAAGGGTTTGAGTTTTATTTGCTGTTATCAGCCCACAGCTCGCCTTCGTTTCCCAGCAGACGAATGTGCGAGCGACACGCATGTCGGCGAGCAGAACCCCACAGAGCTTTCAACCGCAAACAGTATGAGACGCCGCCGCCATGAGGGAGGGTTTAATAGCTAATCGCACTGTTTATCTGATACCACACGCCTCATTAAAAGATTACAACTATGACTGGAGAGACAACTAAACACTTCAGCTATGCTAGATAGAAGGACTGTAAACTGATGGTCACAGAGAATCCGTGTTTCTCTAGGAATTAAGGCTGTGTACTGGCAAGAACCTGACGATACGATACGTACCATGATATGCGATTCAATATACTGCGATACTGTAAACAAAGTGATATACTGTGATTTTTCAAATCCTACTATTAAAACACACTACTATATAAACAGGTTTATCAATACTTACAATAGCATTGCGCCCTTGTGCTGCTTGTTAATGTTGGAGTGGAGCTGAAAATGGATTACAACACTGCCATCTAGTGGTCAGAGGTTTAAACACAACATAGACTGATTCACTGTCTGCCAGGAATCTGTGTATCAATACTGTATTTTTGAGAATCGATACAGTATCACTAAACATAATATCCCGATATTCGATATTTTCAATATTTTCTTACACCCCTACTAGGAATATCATCGCTGTCCAATGAAAAAAAGAGTATCTCTGAAATTACAACTTTACAGGAGAGGACAAAAATTGAATTTATTTTGAATGTCGGAGTACTTCTATTGGTTCGTTCATCAAAACATTTCCACATCATGTAAACAGCAACTGTCGTGTTCAAACTAGGGCTGTGTATTGGCAAGTACCTGACGATATCATACGTATCGTGATACTGCGGTCACGATTTAATATATCGTGATATACTGCGATACTGCAAGCAAAGTGATATATTGTGACTTTTTAAATCCTACTATTAAAACACACCACTGTATAAACAGGTTTGCCAATGTTTACTTGTGCTGCTTGTTAATGTTGGAGTGGAGCTGAAAATAGATTACAACAGTGCCGTCTAGGGGTCAGAGGTTTAAATACAACATACAATAATTCACTGTCTGTCAGGAATCTGTGTATTGATACTGTTTTTTGAGAATCGATACAGTATCACCAAACATAATATTCCGATATTCCATATTTCAATATTTTCCTACACCACAAGTTAAAAAATTAAAACTGATCAAAATGGAGATACATATTTTTCATTAGACAGCGACGATATATTAAAAGATTAAATAAATAAAGGCCAACAGATATCAAAGGATAAAACAGGCTGAAGACCATCTACAACTATACAGAGATATACATAGGGATATGCTTTTTTACCAGCTGTGAAATTTAAGACCCCAACAGATATTCACTTAACAAGAAGGCAGGTACTGAAAGGCTAAAAAGCTAAAGAATTAGCTGCACACAGAGGAATACATCAGAAAACATGTTATTTCATGCAAAATAGACGAGTAGACTGACATGTCAGACGAGTTGCTAATGACTTAACATTACTGACTAATACAACAATGGCTGCTCTACACAAGTCCCTTACTCTTCAGTGGATGATGTGCCTAAATGTTATTTTGTCAGCAAAATAGAAGAAAGAAAAGAAGAAGCGCACAGTTTCCTTTCCTCCCTCTGTGTACTGGCAAGAACCTGTCCCGATTCAATATATCACCATATACTGTGATACTGCAAGCACAGTGATACACTGTGATTTTTCAAATCCTACTATTAAAACACACCACTGTATGAACAGGTTTATCAATACTTACAATAATATTGCGCCCTTGTGCTGCTTGTTAATGTTGGAGTGGAGCTAAAACTGGATTACAACACTGCCATCTAGTGGTCAGAGGTTTAAACACAACACACAATGATTCACTGTCTGCCAGGAATCAGTGTATCGATACTGTGTCTTTGAGAATCAATACAGTACAGCAGATGTCTTCCAGTGAGGACCTAAACCAATAAACTATTAAGAACTACTAAATTGGGGTTTCATTCTGACTGTGTTTATTTTAAGCAGCGGAGCTTTTCTTGCCTTCTCGGTATACAAGCTTTGTGGTGCAGTGAACTCAGAGACCAATCTCATGCGTTGCAAGTTCACCAAAAGCACTCCTCAGCCAATCAGATCGGTGCAGATTTGGGAGTGCGGCACGCACAAAGGTGAGGTACGAAGCGAGAAGCAGCAGTCAGAAAATAAAGTGAGAAAAAAGAGAAGTCGATGGCGAAAACCGCTTTTTAACCAGTAATAGAGAGACATATGTTTATTCTTCTCACAGGCAGCTCCAAACCAAGAGTAAACAAGAAGCTGTACGTTTTATTTACTTTCTCGATAAATAAACACTGTAAGGTGCACTTTGTTTTCTTTTTTACTGTAGATTTTTTTATTTGAAGTTCTATAAATAATTCATTCAGTTCCTGATTTAATACAATAAATATAGTTGAAATAAACTGAACGGTTTTTGTAATTTGGTTTTCTTTAGTTGCTGATGACATAAAATGCTAACAGAACTACTAGGCTACTTCAGTATACAGTATATGGCACTGAATCATAACACAAGTTACGTTTATAACACAAACTCGGTCCAGACCTTAGCGTGAGGAAATTCCCTCAGGACCTTACTGAATTCTAATTAAATACCAGTACAGTATTCCACTAACACTTACCAGTCTAGAAGAACTGGTAAGATCTGTCTCCAGTGGTGGAGAGCCTAGTGTTAAGAACCCACATGCACACAAAAGCAAATTCTACAGTCCTGTTACTACGTTACACAGTGAGCTAGTATGTTTACTTTATAGTTTTCCTATAACGTAATAATTACTCCAGTAGTTATTTCAGTATTGGGAATACCAGCACCTCCAATGGTACTGGAGTACTGGAGAAACTGGGCACTGACTCTGATGGGCTGGGTCGGCTTAATGCTCATATTCCACAAATTTGATCTTTTCCTTAAGATTTGAACATTTTTTCCAAAAAGCACACATGAAAATGGAAGTCACTGTGATCGCCATGTCATGTTTTGTGGTCAACATTGCAGCCCTACTTATCCCATTCTCAACAACACAGCCACCTCTGTCTCGCTTCCTCGTTTTTGGGTAGCAGCTCTGCTGCGTCAACAGGACAATCATCAGAATGACGGAGACAGGCACTCAGGCTCTGAGCCCAAAGTGGAACGAGAGGACTGGAATCAGTTTGTGGAAGCTAAGATATCACTACAGCTACATATAGTCATAAGAACAACTCCATAAGGAAAGCAGTAAAAACAGAACAAACAATAACTCTCTACTGTCGTTCTTCTCAGAGGTTCAGACAACGCCACCACCGGCCTACTGACTTCAGCAACAGACCACAAGACCACAGGAACCCAACATCAGAGAGTCCACATCAAGTCGAGAGCGCTGGTTACTAAGTGATATCCTGAGGTTTCATTGAGATCATTGGTGACGGAGCCAGAGTCGGGCTAAAATTGGAACACACTCATTCCATCTGCTACCACACGGAGAGCAGCACTAAGAGGATTTTACAGAGTGACTCCGTCAGAGCCTGACAAGATGAGGATGGTCTCAAATTCCTCAGTTTGAGTTTTAGAGTATGATCAAACACATCAGGGTCCCTCTTGGTCAAAGTGTTGAACATTTATGGAAATAAACTGCAGGTCCTTTGAGCACAGACACAGTTACGTCCATAAATATTTGGACATTCACAATGTTATTGTTGATTTAGCTGTCTAGCACAGCATATTGGATTGTTATTGTTATTTAAGCTGTGCTGTACGCCATATTTGAGTTTAAATTAAATAAGAGCTTAAATCGGAGGGTGGTTATAAGCAGAGATGGAAGGATCGATCGGTTATGTATCGGTATCGGGCAATTTGTAATTAAAATATGTGATCGGCCGATATTTCTCCAATTTAGAGACGATCTCGAGAGCCGATCAATGGCGTTAAACAAATTAGCCTAATTTCTGTATTTACAGATACATACCCTTTAATTTTAGACAGACTGACTGAAGCAGCGGCGTTGCGAGAAAAGCATGTGCTTATAGAATAATGTCGTCCGTCTGGCAGTGTTTACCGTACGCGACAGACTCATCCAGGACTTTTTTAAATTTGTAAAATCAGCGTATCTCGTAGGGGAAACAGACATTTAACACTATTAATCTGATACAGCACTGCACACGGCTGAATACAGTGAGTAGCAGCAAACAGCAGAGCTAGCATGCACAGCTAGCACAAAACAGACAACCCAGAACCGATAATAACCAGTACAGACCAGATCTGACCGGTACGAACAGAACAGCAGCAACAATTCAATATTCTACATTTAATGATTACAGATTGTCGTTTAAAATAACAGAGTCTGCGTTTAATGACTGCAGTTTGACTGCATTTATTTAATTATCTTTTTTAGTTTTAAATTAAGGGTCTAAATTTAATGATTGCGGTATTGGGGATATTTGTTTGATTGACTTTGTTTATTTACCGTTAATTTTATATTAATTTTACCGGTAATTTTTTATTATATGTTAATTTTATTAAAAATATTATGCTGTTTCATATGAGCTTGTTAAAAATGGTAATAAAGCATTGCTTGCTTGTGCTAAAATAACTACATGCAGTCTGCCGTGGCATATAGCCCCGCCCTTGTGCTGAAGGGTGATTGGCGATCAGAATCGGTCTTAAAAACGCTGATCGGTCCATCTCTAGTTATAAGAATTACAATCATCTGTATATGAAACTCCAAAACACGGCTGACGGTATCGTCACACTGTTCCACTCCTACGAGACGTAAAGTGAAATCAGGGTGAAGATCTACTGTTGATATTGTACCAGAGCGGTGGCAAGAGACCGGAGAAAGGAAACAACTGTTTACAATTCCAGACATACCACCTCTTCTGCTGGTAACGTTACTCCACTGGTATTTGTTGCTGCCAGAGCGACTGGCTGTCTTCTATTTGTTGAATGTAAGAGCTGATAAAAACAGCAGGACGAATTCTGAGGTGTATACGGTGATATAACCTGCTCAGACTCAGCCACATGCTTCTCAGCGCGCACTCACAATAAACTACAGCGCGCTGAGGAAGCAACTCGAGACTTCTGTGAGGCAGAAAGAGGAATGTTCTGTGATCACCTGACCTCAATCCACATGCACTTCACTTACAGAGGGCAGAACTGAGGGTAACACACCCCAATCACAAGCAGGAGCTGAAAACAGCTGCAGTGAAGGTCTGACAGAGCATCACCAGGGAAGAAACCCCGCCCCTCATGATGTCTACAGAGTCCAGCCTTCCAGCAGCGATTGACTACAAAGAGTTTACAACCAAGAATTAAAAAAAATCCAATTACATGTTTGATTATGTCCCCTCATTGTAAGTGGTTTAGAAGTAATTGTGCAGTTACTTCTAAAGCCCTTAAAATGAGGGGGCTGTGAATGAAATCCTCACACCGATCACCTGATTCAGATCTAAGTTCTTTTCAATTAAAGCTGAAAGTCTGCAATACAAGCTTCTAATCATTATTTAATTTATACTACAATATGGTGTGCTGGACAGCTTTCTTTCACAGGAAGGTTTCTTAAATATTCAAAAATGTTGTTGCTGATTGCTGACGGTGGTCCATTTAGGAAGTTTATACAGCAAAAAACGATAATTATTGTTTTATTATGTAAATTACTGATTTAATTATTAATCTTTATCCCATAGAAATAACCTTATTGTGTTTGTCACAGTGCTATATATATTTTGATTGGCTGCCCTGTATTCTCCTTCATTTTATTTTTAAAAGCAGTCTAGTCTTTATAGAAACTTCTTATAGTTGATGGAATTGGAGGTAAACTGCTGTAGGTAGAAACACAGCCAGTAAGAACAGAATATTTTTTAACTTTAACAGTGTTTACAGCTTAATACCATTTCTATAAAGCTCTGTACAAGACCATCCGTGGTTCACCTATAGCAGAGCTGGGTCCAGACCCAGACAGTGTCCAATGCGGACCCAAAGAGATAAACTATTAAGAACGATTTAATTCTGACAGTGTTTATTTCAAGTGGTGGAACTGACCAATCACGTGCACTGTAAGACCACCAAATGAGTTAAAAAGAAAACTTTCAAAAGCATTCTGTTTTTTTGTAGTCCTTGTTTTTACTTGAAGTTAGTTAAAAACATTTATTAGAAGTTTTATAAATAACTAATTCAGTTCAGCTTTTAAAACAATAAATATTATTGAAATATACTGAACAGTATTTGTTGGTCTTTCAGTATCTGATGGTATAAGATACTGATATTAGTACTGATGCTGATACTAGTCTACTTCAGTAAACAGGATACGCCCCTGAATCATAACACAGGTTAGAAATGATGATGGTCCGGATTGACTTGAGGATATTTCCTCTGACTGAACCTTACTGAACTCTAATGAAATACCCCTGATCTATAGCATCAATTACCACTGCACGAGCCTCTGGGGCATTTATGGGCACCTTCCTGCACTTTCTCTGCACAGATGCTTCACTAATCTACCACTATTTCAGTGACAAGGGTTCAATTTGAACCCATTACAGCACATTCTCCTCCCCGTACGTATTCCAGTGCATTCATGTGAGGAGTGGATAATTGTGGGCTGTGTCTCATTCCGCTAAGACCATGTGAAACTGTTTTGTTGCATTAAGAGCGGCGCATAACTGTCACGCTGCGTTCACGTGAGGTGTTTTTGCTCCATTTTGCGGTGATAATCTGAGGCGACAGGGCCTGCAGGCGTCCCAGCAGAAGCGGTTACACCTGGATCATTTCTACTCTACAGTCTGAAAGTGTTGCAAGTGGCAGTGAGGGATTTAGGCACGGCTGGTTTTGTGCGCGCTCTCTGTGGGTAGGCTCGTTTCTGGGCGTGTGAGCGCGGGGTGGGGTGCGAAGCCTTTTTTTGGCCTGAGGTACATTAAGCAAAGACTGCTCTGTGATGTGCCTGCATGATGCGTGTGCTCGAATTATGATCATTACTCTTTTTTCAAAGGGGATCCGCAGAGCCAATTAAACGAGAGAGAGAGAGAGAGAGAGAGAGAGAGAGAGAGAGAGAGACCTGAATCAAGCTAAAGGATCTTTGAGGATGTTCAGCTGTCACTTTAAAGCAGTCTAATGAGTCTCAGTTCATGAACAGAGGACAGAAACGGAGGACGCCAGACAGGAATACATTACAGAGTCCGCTCCTCGATGTCGTGATACATGCCATTAGTTTCAGTCTGATGTGCAGGCCGCAGCTGAATTTGAAAGGTTCAGGCAGGAACTAACAAGCCGGGCCTTGTCAAAACACTGAGGTGTGCAGTGTTTCACTGCGTCTGCTTAAGTCAGACAGATTCAGCTGTATACAGTCTGGAGTGAAGCTGAATCAGAACAGTGGGAGTGTTAGATCGGACTGTTATTAAGATAACAGCTTTACTAGGGCTGTGTATTGGCAAGAACCTGACGATACAGTACGTACCAGTATATGAAGAGGTTTGTCAATGCTTACAATAGCATTGCGTCCTTGTGCTGCTTGTTAATGTTGGAGTGGAGCTGAAAATGGATTACAACACTGCCATCTAGTGGTCAAAGGTTTAAGCACAACATATATTGATTCACTGTCTGCCTCAACCTGTGTATTGATACTGTGTTTTTGAGAATCGATAAAGTATTATGAAACATATTATCCCGATATCCGATATTTCAATATTTTCTTACACCCCTATAACCCACACGAAGCCACTAGCATTCCCACACACCAGTCAAAAGACTGGACATTGGGCAAAATCTATCCATCCATCCATCCATCATCTACCGCTATATCCAGCTAGTCGGGGTCACAGTGGGGGCTGGAGCCAACCCCAGCGTCATCAGGCAAAGGCGGGGTACACCATAGACATATCGCCAGTCTATTGCAAGGCCAACATTCACTCACATACACACTCACACCTACGGGAACATCGAATGGCCCGGACTGGGAATCCAACCCGGATCACTGGGCAAAATGACCTCTGACAAAATGCATCAGGCAAAGCAACCCCAGACTCCTCAGTCCCAGACAAACCGATGAGCTTGTGCAACGTTAATAATCCCATTTATTCATTACTACATTAATTAAACCACAAAACTGACTATCAGCCTAACATGCATGTGTTTGGACTGTGGGAGGAAACCCACTCAAGCACGGGGAGAACCTACACACTCCACACAGAACCACCCGGATCGTCTTGCTGTGAGGCGGCAGTGCTAACCACTACACCACCGTGCCGCCAAAGAAATAATTAATATAAAATCAAATGATATAAACTGCATGTTTTTATGACCTGCTAGCACTGTAACTTCTAAGTGATCAATAGTAGGGCTGCACCTAGGGCTGGGCGATAAAACCATAACGATAATTATTGCGAAATAACGTTTCCTCGATAGAACTATAAGACGTAGTCGATAGAAAGTCGATAAAATTAAGTTCCGTCTGTGTTTTGAGAGACAACACGAACAGCCAATGAGAATGAGAAAAGCGCCGCTCCAAACCAATCAGGTGGCTGAACTGGAGTTCCAGCCACTTCGTGTTTAGTTGGAGCACACAGCGCAGAGTGTAGACGTAGCGGTTGTTTAACCCACGCGCTAGTAATAAGTTACTGCAGACACAACAGTCGAGCAGAGAGAACGAAATAAGAAAAACAACGACAGAAAACGTTAAACTACTACTGAAAGAAACATGTTGTCAGTAATCTTAAAATAATCTGCTAAGATAAGAGCGACTAGTAAACAGGTGCTGTCCTGCTGCTGTGTTAATGAAGCGCTACGAGGTGTTTGAGCTTCTAGGTCTTGTGTGTAGCAGCTGTACAGTTGTGTTGTGCAGAGCTGACAGAGCACCACACTGTTGTGTTTCTGTGTAAAATACTCCCACAACTTTAGCTGTAGGTGAGCGACTGTTTGTAGCTGCAGCTCCGGATAAATCCATGCTGTCTGCAGTCCACTTTAGCGACGCATCGACGCACGTTATGCTAATCGATGTAATTTCGTAATCGATAAACATAAATATGTATACTGTAGGAGTTCGAGTGAGAACGCTGAGACAAAGTTGACTTTATAACTAAAAATCCCGAGCAGGGAAACTTTATTTTCTACCAAAAACAGAATCGCTAAACCAACTCCCCATTTGAGCCGATAGAGAGTCGACTCACCGCTACGAGTCCTTTCTTCAGCCCGAACTTAAAGGGCCAGCAACAGCCTGCTTAACACAGTGTCTGTGTGAACACTGTTCATACTAATACTGCCCCATATACACAACATTACACAACTGTATCACACACACACACACACACACACATATATATATATATGTTTATGTATATGTGTGTGTGGTTAATACAGTTGTGTAATGTTCTATAGTACATTTGTCTATTTGTCTGAAAATAAAAAAACAATTTAAGAAAAAATTAAAATTTTAATATCTTCATATTGCACTTAAGTAAAAAGGAAATAGTGATTTGATTCATATCATGATATATATCGATATCGACTGATATGAAAAAAATTATCGTGATAATTTTTTTCCCATATCGCCCAGCCCTAGCTGCACCTAACGATTCATTTCATAATTGATTGATCTATTATTTTTCGATTAGTCAACAAATCTAATGACAAATTTTTATATATTTTTTACTTTGTTATGGATTTGAAAGCAATGGAGGATTATGTGGGCCAGTGTGTATATAATAAGGAAAACGCATGGCCATCCGATACTTAATACCTTAAACACACCGGATCTATAAAAGGTTAAAGACTACAAGTCTACGCTCTGACTCGACTTTTAGAGGCACAAACGACCTACATTTGTGCCTCTAAAAGTCCTAGCCTACACGCCTCACACAGTCGTTTTTGAACTTTGTTTTTAAACTAAATACAGAACTACAAGATCATCTACTGGATGTGTTGCTCAGCAACCATGTCAATGGAGCTGAGGCAGAGAAGTCTGAGGGCAGTGACGGCTATATCACTCCAAACGCACGCAGACGGAGTATAAATCAGCCTTAACATGTTAATAATCTTAAAATCTGTGTGAAACACTCCCACAACTTTAGATGCACACAGATAAATCCAGCTTTCAGGAGGCGCGGCCATCTTTGTTCATACTGGATTACGTCGACGCGCCGCTCCAGCTCTACTCGGTAGTGTTGATGCACGGCTGGTCCAGATTTGATTGAGTGTCAGGAAGCATTTCACATGCTGAACTGTCTAGATAGCCGTCTAGCTGAAAGTGCTGCTCCAGAACAAGCTTGTTGTGACTCATTTTGTCCCTAAAGGCAGAAAATGACATGGTGGTGGAAGAGAAAGCAGAATTTGGTCTGTCCCTCAGCTGTCGCCATTCCCGTGCTGTGCAGTCCCCCCCTGTTATAAATAATAGTCAGACAAATTCATGACTACCCGGCACATACTGCCCAACACAAAGTCCGGTAATACTTTCTAATTACTCCTACAAGAGCTTCATGATACTTCTGATCCCAGGAATTTTTAAACCTAGGCTACATCTGACAGTACTATTAACTGACATCAAACTGACATTAAACTAGGGATTATTACTAATATCACTAATAACAAACATCATCCCAGGTCTTCTGTAACTGCAAACGTGACCGCTGTATCCAGATACGAGTGGTATCTCCAGGTTCTTGCCAGTACACAGCCCTGGTGTAACAAACAACAAACAAAGCTGGGAGCTTAGATTAAAGAGCTGCCGTGCTTGGCCTTGTTTACACTGAGGACACACAGGAGCAGTGCCTGAAGACGGTAACCATGAGACTCATACTTCATTGTGCACAGAGGGCAGACAGAGCAAGACAGTTGGGAGCGAGTGGTGAACAGATGAATGTTCTCCATTCTTCATTGACCTCTCCACACTCGGCCCACAAACGCGTTTTCATAGGCAGTTTGTTCTCAGCCACAAATGCATGTTTGTAGTAGGGCTGGGGCGACGGGTCGATGTATAACATGCGTCAATGCGCTGCAACGATGGCCGCGTCTGCTGATAGCAGGGATTATACGGAGCGCAAGCTGCAGCTACAAGCAATCACTCGTGTATCTACAGTTGAGGGAGAGTTTCACACAGAAACACAACAGTGTGGTGCTCTGTCAGCTCTGAACAGTGGAGATGATCACAACAGTGCAGCTGCTATACACAAGACCTTGAAGATCAAACATCCCGTAGATCTTCATCAACACAGCAGCAGGACAGCACCTGTTTACCTGTTTATCTGATCTTATAGATTATTTTAAGATTATTAACACGTGTACCATGTTTCTTTCAGTAGTGTCACTAGAAAAGTCTCATTGCTAACAGTCTCTTAATCGTCCAGTGTAGAACATAAGTTCTCGATACCGCGGGAGCTTTAAAACACACGTAGCTGCTTCTCAAACGACTCTCTACCAAAATATATAGTCCACAAACTGTCCGATTACTTGTCTGTGAGACGTGAAGGGCCTTTAAACGAGTCATTTGTGCCTCGAAAAGTCAAGTCAGAGCATCTTTTTAACCAGTTATAGATCACCTGCGTTTAAGGTACCCTTTAATACATTATGTCTAGGATGGCCATGCGTTTTGCTCGTGCTTCTGAGCCCCCCCACCCCCCCCACCCCTCAGCTGTGCAGGGTAATCAATTCCACAACCCTTTGTGTTCTTTCAATTGGCGACAAGAGCACACACTCATCCATTGGTTACAAATTCATACAAAAAAAAAAGTATTCATAAATTAATATAAGTAATACAATTAATATTAGTATAAATTAATCAGACTAATCAGAAAAAAGAGTTCAAATAATCGATTAAGAAAATAAATGGTAGGTGCAGCCCTAGTTCATAGCAACAAAACACTTCTCTATATACAACATCACAACCACCACCCCACAACTGGTAGCCCTCGGAGGCAGATTCATCCCTGTGTATTTCAATGTGCCTTGTTTTGTTTAGCACTCCAGCAAACCTGTAAACTCTATAATTGCTTATTAGCTGGAATGAAAGACTTGGCCCGTGTTCTCAAAAGCTTGTCCAACCTAGCAACAGTAACTAGGAAAAGAACAAAGGACCAGAAATGAAGAAGAAGAAAAACACTGAGGACGTGAAGGCAAATTAAAAAAGACAATGAGCGAGCGCACTGGATAAAAGGCTGTGAGGGAACGGGAGGTAAAAGAAAATAAAGTGAAAGGTTATAAAGACTCCCAGCAGTGACGGTTCCTGCTTTACCCCGCGCTCTCACCGTACGGCCCCCCTCAGAGATTAGCTGCACTTTCAGGGAGAGAGAAAAAGAAAGGATGCTCTTTGAAGAAAATGCCTGTGCACCTACTCCGGAAGGAGCGTTTGTGGTGTGCACACGTTTGAAAGTGAGACAGCACACTTTCACCCGCTGAATTTCAATGGGGACCCTCGCAGTGTCCACGAAATCATTCCCCCTCACCAAATTCTTTTGTTTTCCATGCTGCATCTGCTCTGCTGCGGCGCCCGCAGCCATAGATCCTCACTGAGATTACAGTAATGAGGATTGGTTGCATCCATCCGGAGGGGCGGCGGGTACGCGTGTGTGTGCACGTGTCGAGGGACAGTGTGCACGGTGGGGGTGGGGTGGCATTCCACTAAGCTCTGCTCCGCACATCAACCACTTTAGTTCCAAATCCCCAAAGCAAGACACGTTAGATGGAATATATACATGACTTCATAGATCTAGAGGGAAGCAGAGAGCGGGAAATTGCTGAGCATCTCTTTATTACCCAGAGCTGAAATCTACTTCCACAGTTTCTAGAACGTTCTCTGGTGCTGCCAGGTCTATGTGACGTGTTGCAGAGGAGCAACCTGACCCAGAATAGACAAAATACCATACTGCTACTAGAGCTGTGTACTGGCAAGAACCTGACCATACGATATGTATTGTGATACAGCGGTCCTGATTCAATATATCACAATATATCACGATACTACAAGCAAAGTGATATACTGTGATTTTTCAAACCCTACTATTAAAACACACCACTGTATGAACAGGTTTATCAATGCTTATGTAGCCACGTGCTCTTAATGAATACAAGCACAGGATGAATCTAAAGTCTATTATCTTTAGTCTAGGTTCTTTAGGGAGACGGGATGAGTTAATTCAACAAAATTATGAATAATCTGGTGTGTATATATGTATTGTCTTCATAAGCATATTGAATTTTGCAATAATACAGACTGGATAAAGAGATAAATAAACAATGGAAAAAAAAAAAAAATATATATATATATATATATATATACAGTGCCCTCCATAATTATTGGCACCCCTGGTTAAGATGTGTTCTTTAGTTTCTAATAAATTGAGGGTTTTTTTAAATAATATAGGACCACGATGGAAAAAAGAGCAAAATCCAACCTTTATCTCAAGTGCATTTATTCAGTAGGAAAAAAATCCCACATTAAGAAATAATTGTTTAACATCAAATAATGTGTGCCACAATTATTAGCACCCCTGATGTTAATACTTTGTACAACCCCCCTTTGCCAACAAAACAGCACCTAATCTTCTCCTATAATGTTTCACAAGATGGGAGAACACAGAAAGAGGTATCTTCGACCATTCCTCTTTGCACAATCTCTCTAAATCATCCAGCGACCTGGGTCCTCTCCTCTGCACTCTCCTCTTCAGCTCACCCCACAGGTTTTCAATGGGGTTAAGGTCTGGGGACTGAGATGGCCATGGGAGGAGCTTGATTCTGTGTGTGGTCAACCATTTCTGTGTAGATCTTGCCATATGTTTAGGGTCATTATCTTGCTGAAAGACCCAGTGACGACCCATCTTCAGCTTTCGGGCAGAAGCCACCAGATTTTGTTTTAAAATGTCCTGGTATTTCAAAGCATTCATGATGCCATGCACCCTAACAAGGTTCCCTGGGCCTTTGGAAGAAAAGCAGGCCCACAGCATCACTGATCCTCCCCCGTATTTCACAGTGGGCATGAGGTGCTTTTCTGCATACTCAGCTCTTGTGTTACGCCAGACCCACTTACAGCATTTGTTGCCAAAAAGCTCTATCTTTGTTTCATCTGACCAAAGCACACGGTCCCAGTTGAAGTTCCAGTACTGCAAACTCCAAACGTTTACGTTTATGATTGTGAGTGAGAAAAGGCTTTTTCCGTGCATGCCTCCCAAACAGCTTGTTGGCGTGTAGATAGCGTCTGATGGTTGTTTTGGAGACTTCGTGACCCCAAGATGCTACCATTTGTTGCAGTTCCGTAACAGTGAGCTTTGGAGAACTTTTTATTTCTCTTATCATCCTCCTCACTGTGCGTGGTGGCAAAATACACTTGCGTCCTCGTCCAGACTTGTTTACCACTGTTCCAGTTGTTTTAAACTTCTTAATAATTCCTCTGACAGTAGATACGGACAGGTGTAGGCGAGTGGCTATTTTCTTGTAGCCATTGCCTGACCTGTGAAGGTCAACACACATCTGCCTTACTTGAATGCTATGTTCCTTTGTCTTTCCCATGTTGAAGAGAAATGGCCTCTGTGTCACGTCATAATTATACCCCAGGGAAACAGGAAGTTGTGAATTGCTAATTAAATGTTCCTACATACTTTGATTAACTTCGTAAACTACTGTAGAAGTGACAGAAATTCTTTAATTACATTTATTTCCTAAGAATTGTTAGGGGTGCCAATAATTGTGGAACAGGTGATTTTATGAAGAAATATTATTTCTTAGTCAGGGATTTTATTTTCCCCCTAAAACTCTACTTGAGTTAAAGGTTACATTTTTCTACACTTTTCAGTGTGACAGTATGTTTCCACAATAAAAACTGAATTTATTTTAAGGCTTTTGACACATCTTTACCAGGGGTGCCAATAATTATGGAGGGCACTGTATATATATATATATATATATATATATATTTCTATAATTGTCAACAGTTTCCCTTCTTCCTGAGTGCACTCGGTCCCTACCGCCCCTTTTGCACTACAACGTCTCTGTCCCTGATCCCAGAGGCCAAGAGGTATCTGAATATAGGTTTGTTTAGATGAACTGATGATCCAGAGACAACGACGCAGCACAGTGATGGCAGTCTGGTTCAAATGTAGCTCAGTAATATAATATAATATATAATAATATAACCAGCAGGGGCATGCGGGGACAGCTCTCCTCAAAACCTGTGTCTATTTAGAAGTATTTTTTATGAAAAAAAATCATTAAAACTAGAGATAGAAAGATCGATCGGCTATGTATCGATATTTCTCCAATTTAGAGCCAATCCTGAGAGACAATCGATGACGTTAAACAAATGAGCTTAATTTCCAGCTAGCATTTCGTTGAAACCCCCTCTGGTCAGGTTGCAATTCCTATCTGAACCACTAGGTGAAAATTCATACCCACAGACTGACTAAAGCGGCGCGTCTCGCGAGAACAGTTTGCGTTCACGGCATGTGCTGTCCGTCTGGCAGCTTGTTGTCGTATGTGACGCAGACTCATCCAGGGCGTTTTTAAAATGTGTAAAATCAGCGTGTCTCGTTGAGAAACCAAGACAAAGATATTTAACTCACTAATCTGATACGACTGAAAACAGTGAGTATCAGTAAACAGCAGAGCTAGCACACAGCTAGCACAAAACTAATAACCCAGAACAGATAATAACCAGTACAGACCAGATCTGACCAGTGCAAACAGAACAGCAGCAGCAATTCAAGATCTACATTTAATGTTTACAGATTGTCGTTTAAAATAACAGAGTCTGTGTTTAATGACTGCAGTTTATTTAATTAGCTTTTTTAGTTTTAAATTAAGGGTCTACACTGAATGATTGCAGTTTTGGGGATATTTGTTTGATTTACTTTGTTTATTTATTGTTAATTTTGTTAAAGATATTGTGCTGAGCTGGTTAAAAATGGTAATAAACCAGTTTAGACCATGTTTCATGACTTGCTTGCGCTAATAACTAAATGTAGCCCTGCCGTGGCGTATAGCTCCGCCCTTTATCGGTATCGGCTATCGGACGATCGCGCTGAACGATGATCGCTTATCGGAATCGGCCTAAAAAATTAAAACCCTGAACTAATATCCTCTCAGTACAGAAACAGCAGCTCTTTTCTGACCAACCTTCTAAGTTAATATTTAAAGAGACAGTACATGTTAATGCCTCCAGACCACCATCCTATGATTGCCCACTAGTGCTTTTCCCACTTTGTGCTGCTCACAGTGACATAGGTTACACTTACAACAGCATCGCGCTCTTGTGCTGCTTGTTAATGTTGGAGCGGAGCTGAAACTGGATTACAACACTGCCATCTAGTGCTCAGAGGTTTAAACACAACACAATGATTCACTGTCTGCCAGGAAACTGACGCAGACTCATCCAGAGCGTTTTGTAAAATCAGCGTGTCTCGTTGAGGGACCAAGACAAAGATGTTTAACACACTAATCTGATACGGCTTGTATTTATTTACTGTTAATGTTGTTAAAAATATGATGCTGTTTCACATGAGCTCGTTAAAAATAGTAATTAACCAGTTTCGACCATGTTTCATGACTTGCCTGCTAAAGCATGTGGAGTTGAGGCGTTTTCCGGTCAGTAGTGTACTCGACAGCGTCAGCTCATGCATCGTTAACACTGCAAATAAGATATTATTATCATTACCATTACACCACTTAAGCATGCGAACGTTCATGATTCTACATACAGCAATTTTTAACTAAGAACCCTTAAAAAAACCGAGTTGATCGTCCTTTCAGACACATTTTGAACACAAATGACGAGAGAAACTCTTACGGACCCTCTTATGACAGCCTGACACGGAGTAAGGCACTCATTCACCCCTTTAGACCCGCTCACTCTATACGCCTCCATCCGTTCCAACACTTCAAGAGATTATGCAAATACTAACGCAGCTCATTAATAACAACTCGGACCACGAGGGATTAAAACAGCCCCTCCGGAGTCTAAATATTTAAATCACAAAAATTTCACACTCGTATTTCTGACTCGGAGGTTAACGCCGGCGTGGCTACGACTGGTCAGGATGCTCATCTGCGTTTGGTGGTAGTTTCATGGCTGTGGAAAGGGGTCCTCAGTAATGAGAATGCTATCTGTGTCCGAGCCGCTGTAAATCTAGCTGCCGCCACAGTGTGTGTGTAACTTTCAGCCCCGCGCCGGTTAATTAAACCACAGCGAGGGGCTTACGAGTGAGGAGCGGGCTAAAGATGGCGAGATCAGAGGCCATGTTGATAAAGGATTTGCAAGAAGTGTTTCAGGATCAGCTCGCGTTTTAACTCATGGGAAGATGGAAACTGATCAGAAGTGGATCAGCTCTGCAATTAAGAGAGAGGTCTTCGAGGGGGGCGTCTGCAGGACTGGATAATTACTATGCAGCTGCTATTAAAGGTTTTTCTCACAAACAAAAAAAGGAATGTCTTCACAGCGACAGTGAGTCGGTCACTGCAGCATCGAGTCAAGTCAATAATGTCAATAATGTTGAAGCTTCTGCTCCCTGATTTAAGGACAGGGTTTAAGGACCGCTCCCTGATTTAAGGACAGGGTTTAAGGACTGCTCCCTGATTTAAGGACAGGGTTTAAGGACCGCTCCCTGATTTAAGGACAGGGTTTAAGGACCGCTCCCTGATTTAAGGACAGGGTTTAAGGACCGCTCCCTGATTTAAGGACAGGGTTTAAGGACCGCTCCCTGATTTAAGGACAGGGTTTAAGGACCGCTCCCTGATTTAAGGACAAGGTTTAAGGACCGCTCCCTGATTTAAGGACAGGGTTTAAGGACCGCTCCCTGATTTAAGGACAGGGTTTAAGGACCGCTCCCTGATTTAAGGACAGGATTTAAGGACTGCTCCCTGATTTAAGGACAGGGTTTAAGGACCGCTCCCTGATTTAAGGACAGGGTTTAAGGACCGCTCCCTGATTTAAGGACAGGGTTTAAGGACTGCTCCCTGATTTAAGGACAGGGTTTAAGGACCGCTCCCTGATTTAAGGACAGGGTTTAAGGACTGCTCCCTGATTTAAGGACAGGGTTTAAGGACTGCTCCCTGATTTAAGGACAGGATTTAAGGACTGCTCCCTGATTTAAGGACAGGGTTTAAGGACCGCTCCCTGATTTAAGGACAGGGTTTAAGGACCGCTCCCTGATTTAAGGACAGGGTTTAAGGACCGCTCCCTGATTTAAGGACAGGGTTTAAGGACCGCTCCCTGATTTAAGGACAGGGTTTAAGGACCGCTCCCTGATTTAAGGACAGGGTTTAAGGACCGCTCCCTGATTTAAGGACAGGGTTTAAGGACCGCTCCCTGATTTAAGGACAGGATTTAAGGACCGCTCCCTGATTTAAGGACAGGGTTTAAGGACCGCTCCCTGATTTAAGGACAGGGTTTAAGGACCGCTCCCTGATTTAAGGACAGGGTTTAAGGACCGCTCCCTGATTTAAGGACAGGGTTTAAGGACCGCTCCCTGATTTAAGGACAGGGTTTAAGGACCGCTCCCTGATTTAAGGACAGGGTTTAAGGACTGCTCCCTGATTTAAGGACAGGATTTAAGGACTGCTCCCTGATTTAAGGACAGGGTTTAAGGACTGCTCCCTGATTTAAGGACAGGGTTTAAGGACCGCTCCCTGATTTAAGGACAGGGTTTAAGGACCGCTCCCTGATTTAAGGACAGGGTTTAAGGACCGCTCCCTGATTTAAGGACAGGATTTAAGGACCGCTCCCTGATTTAAGGACAGGGTTTAAGGACCGCTCCCTGATTTAAGGACAGGGTTTAAGGACCGCTCCCTGATTTAAGGACAGGGTTTAAGGACCGCTCCCTGATTTAAGGACAGGGTTTAAGGACCGCTCCCTGATTTAAGGACAGGGTTTAAGGACTGCTCCCTGATTTAAGGACAGGGTTTAAGGACTGCTCCCTGATTTAAGGACAGGATTTAAGGACTGCTCCCTGATTTAAGGACAGGGTTTAAGGACTGCTCCCTGATTTAAGGACAGGGTTTAAGGACCGCTCCCTGATTTAAGGACAGGGTTTAAGGACCGCTCCCTGATTTAAGGACAGGGTTTAAGGACCGCTCCCTGATTTAAGGACAGGGTTTAAGGACCGCTCCCTGATTTAAGGACAGGGTTTAAGGACCGCTCCCTGATTTAAGGACAGGGTTTAAGGACCGCTCCCTGATTTAAGGACAGGGTTTAAGGACTGCTCCCTGATTTAAGGACAGGATTTAAGGACTGCTCCCTGATTTAAGGACAGGGTTTAAGGACTGCTCCCTGATTTAAGGACAGGGTTTAAGGACCGCTCCCTGATTTAAGGACAAGGTTTAAGGACTGCTCCCTGATTTAAGGACAGGATTTAAGGACTGCTCCCTGATTTAAGGACAGGGTTTAAGGACTGCTCCCTGATTTAAGGACAGGGTTTAAGGACTGCTCCCTGATTTAAGGACAGGATTTAAGGCCTGCTCCCTGATTTAAGGACAGGGTTTAAGGACTGCTCCCTGATTTAAGGACAGGGTTTAAGGACTGCTCCCTGATTTAAGGACAGGGTTTAAGGACTGCTCCCTGATTTAAGGACAGGATTTAAGGACTGCTCCCTGATTTAAGGACAGGATTTAAGGACTGCTCCCTGATTTAAGGACAGGGTTTAAGGACTGCTCCCTGATTTAAGGACAGGGTTTAAGGACTGCTCCCTGATTTAAGGACAGTGTTTAAGGACCGCTCCCTGATTTAGGGACAGGATTTAAGGACCGCTCCCTGATTTAAGGACAGGATTTAAGGACTGCTCCCTGATTTAAGGACAGGGTTTAAGGACTGCTCCCTGATTTAAGGACAGGATTTAAGGACTGCTCCCTGATTTAAGGACAGGGTTTAAGGACTGCTCCCTGATTTAAGGACAGGGTTTAAGGACTGCTCCCTGATTTAAGGACAGTGTTTAAGGACTGCTCCCTGATTTAGGGACAGGATTTAAGGACCGCTCCCTGATTTAAGGACAGGATTTAAGGACTGCTCCCTAATTTCGGGACAGGAGGCCAATTAAAGAAACAGTAAAGGCTACAATTACATTACAGTCCTGTACATTTACACTCCTGGACAGTATTTAACACTATTTAACATTTACTCAAATACAATCTTTGTACATTTATTTATTTTGTAATAAATATCCCAGTACTGTCATATATCTACTGATACCCGTTTTTCTCTTACACATTACCTAATTTATTACTGCACTACCTTTTTACCTTCAGTCAGGGTGTAATAGTCTGTATTCATATGTTCTTGTATATATTCTTTTTTATTATTGGAGTTCTTTACTCTTCTTTATTTATACTGTGTTATATACCTTATTGTTTTTTGTACTTTGTTTTGTACTGTGTTTGTAACTGCTACTGGCTGCTAAATTTCCTTCGGGATCAATAAAGTATCTATCTATCTATCTATCTATCTATCTATCTATCTATCTATCTATCTATCAAAGACCATTGTCACTCTTAGCAAGAAACCACATTCAGTAAAACAGTATCGATACACAGATTCCTGGCAGACAGTGAATCATTGTGTGTTGTGTTTAAACCTCTGAGCACTAGATGACAGTGTTGTAATCTTCAGCTCCACTCCAACATTAACAAGCAGCACAAGGACGCAATGTTATTGTAAGCATTGACAAACCTGTTCATATAGTGGTGTGTTAGGATTTAGTAGGATAGTAGGATTTATATATGGCAGTATATTGAATCGAGACCGCTGTATCACAATACGTATTGTATCACCAGTGTTTCTTACCATTTCTGAGTTTTTATATAACTTTTAGTCAGACAGTTCATTGGCCACCTACTACAAACAGTTATAGCCCTTAAGGACCCAATAATCTCTCGTCATTCCAGCATGGGGAGGTGCTAATGGAGCAGCAACAGGTTGACTCCTTCTTATTTTCCACCCATTTTCTGTCAATGTTGTTGGTGTATATGGATATAATGATGAGTTTTGCCAACAGATGTCATTTATTTCAGGTCAGCTGTACCAACTCTTACTTTAAGGCTAAATGCTTCTACATGCTTATTTATGCTAACAGACAATCTACCTCATTGTTAGCCTTATTTATGCTGAATCGAGCCACGTTTAGCTTACTTTCTGGTTTACATACAAAGCCTTAGCCATGTTTAGGCCATTTCTATGCTCATGTCTAAGTTATGGCTAGGCTAACTGCAAACTGTAGAGACAGGAAGTTTGTTAAAGTTTGTTAAAGTACACTAGCCGATTGTCTTTCTTTGTTTTAGAACCACACACACACATACCTACACCCACTCAGAGGTATTACTGGGTGTACTTCGCTGAGCACCTTGATGCATGTCCATTGCATTACGGCATCTTATTGCTACATGTGTGTTGTGGGTGTGAGGCCTCAATAAACCTTCTCTGTTCTGATTGGACACCCTGGTGAGGTTCTTGCCAATACACAGCCCTACTGCCAAAGCTTTTCACCGCCGGACAATCACCAGAAATGAAGAGGGAGGAGGAGGGACTGTGCATTTTTTGGTAATATGCTGTCCACTACTGTTTGGAGGTTCAACTGAAACTACACTTCTTTAAAAGTATAAAGAAATGCTTAATGTAACCAGTGAAATGTGAGAGCAGCCGGGTCCACTAAACCAATACTCTCAACAAGTGAGAACCTTCAAAGCACTCAAGGATGTAAAAAGGATTGCCTTGATCTGGAGAGAAGACATAGAGGAGAACACATGTTTGCAGGTTGGGCCAAACCTGCATCTGGTCAACCTAATGAAGGAATAGTTATTAACCATTGAAGTAAGCTTACTGTCGAGTCTTGTGTATCAAATGCGATGTAAGCGTTTCAGTTTATGAGGCCGCAATAGAAATGAAGAAGCCGCTAAGTTAATTACACATGGCAAAGAAACTCAATTTAAATAAAGCCCCTGCAAACTGACAATTCAAGGCAAGCTAGTCACTTGAATGCACTCTTTTGTCTCCAAGCTGACAAAGCCCAATGCTGCTTTCCTGCTTTCCCTCAGTAACAGCTTTGTTGTTGATGGCATCTTTGTCATCGTACAAGCTGTAATCATTTTCACTATTTAACACTTAACATTTCGAAAAAAGAGGTCTGATTTCTGCACAAGCTCAACTCTTAAGAGCATATTCACAAAAACAAATTAAAAAAATACAACAACCAGCAACGAGTGGCTTTTCTGTCCAGCAACAACTTTTCACATGTAGTTAGCCAACAGTCCTAACAGGCCTAAAAGTAAGTTCTTCAAAGTTACTGTAGATGAGGCAAGGCAAGTTTATTTGTATAGCACCTTTCATACACAGTGGCTACTCAAAGTGCTCAACGTAAACAAAGAAATTAGACATATCAATTATTAAAGCATTAAAATAAATCAGTTAAAAGAAATAAGAAATATACACATATTAAAAAGAAATAAATTAAAAATAAAGAAGGAGGTTTAAAGGTGGCGTTGGACTGTGGGCTAAGGGTCCGTTCTTCTGGCTTATGTTTTTCTTTACCGTGCATTACTCCTGCACCCCACCAGCTCAGCTCAGTATAGACTGCTAGACCCGCCGGCCCTAGAGGCACAGTTTTATTCCAGAAACTGCACTAAAGATTTCTCTTATATCGTCATTAGAGATGGAAGGATCGATCGGCTGTGTATCAGTATCAGGCGATATTTCTCCAGTCTAGTCAATCCCGAGAGCCGGCCGATGGCATCAAATGACCCTAATTTGTATTTCCAGCTAGTGTTTCATCCAGGAAGAGGAGCCCTCCGTGAAACCCCCTCCTCCAGCTCCCTGGTCCTATCTGAACCGCTAGCTAGAAATACATACCGCTTCATTTTAGACAGACTGACTAAAGCAGAGAACAGTTTATAGCGTTCACGGCATGCGCTAACAGAAAACATGTTGTCTGTCTGCCAGTTTATTGCCGTATGTGACTCAGACTCATCCAGGACGTTCTGTAACATCTGTAACATCAACGTGTCTCGTGGGGAACCAAGATAAAGACATTTAACATACTAATCTGATACGACACTTAATGTATAGTGAGTATCAGCAAACAGCAGAGCTAGCAATACAAATAACCCAGAAAACTGTGCAGACCAGATCTGACCGGTACAAACAGTACAGCAGCAGCAACAGCCAGAGAGCTAAAGAACTCACAGCCAGAGTGAGTGAGTTTATAGTTCTAGATAACCATGTTTTAACCATGTTTCATGACTTGCTTGCACTAATAATTGCATGCAGCCTGCCGTGGCATATAGCTCCGCCCTCGATCGGTATCGGCTATCGGCCGATCGTGCTGAAAAGTGATTGGCTATTGGATTCGGCCTCAAAAACACTGATTGCTCCATCTCTAATCGTCATAACTTTCTTTGTAAATGGGGTCACCAGGGTCCGGCCCAAGATATTAACTCCCCCTAGGGAAAGCCTCTGTCTCAGATGAAAAGAAAAATATTTAAAAGAAAGAAAATTAAACCTAAAAATGAAGAAGTAGGTGTAAGAGTGGCGTTGGACTACGCGCCGAGCTCCCTTCTTCTGGCTTATGTTTTTCTTTACTGTTTCCTTTTCCCATTTTCTGTCATTACTCTCCGACCTTTCCACCAGTCCCCAATCGACAAACCCTTATCAACAAGAACCAAGCTGTAGTGAGTCTCAGTAATTCTTGCTCCTAATAGAAGAAAGCCTGTTGCCTCTCCATAAACTTAAAAAGTAAAAAAGAAAAGAGAGAATAAAGTTACAGGTTTTACTCCCAGCCCATCCGCTCAACACTGCTGCTGTGCTCCAGAGCAGAACACTTGACCCCAAGCTGCTGTAACACGGCACCCCCCCCACCCCCCCTCGCTCCAGTACAACTGTCTTGTAAAAGAGCAGGCCTTTTTGCTGTGACCTACAGGGGTGCGTGCCTGCCTTAAGTGTCCAGTGATAGAGTTGAGTGCCTCTCATACCGGCACCCAAGCACCCGTATCAAATGTCTCCCGACACTTACCCACACTCAATTACACCGAGAGTTTAATACACACAGGTCAGCACGGAGGAATCAAAACAGACTCGCCCACAAAGTCCAATACAGACTCCTTTTCTTCTGGCCTTTATGGCTGGTTCCACCACAGACCTTCCAAGAAAGAGCTTTCCAAGAGATAAACACATAGAAGAGTGAACTCGGCTGACTGAAGGAAGGTCTTTTACCAAGCAGGGCTGAAATGCCTCTAAAACAACTAACCCTCAGGAGAGATTTTCAGTGATCAGGTCTGAAACAGAGCCGTGTTTTGATTAGAGTGCTATGATTTCGCCTTTAATCTCTTAATGCAAAAGTCAAACGTGACCCGACTCAAGATTTTATTTTCTATATAATTGCAATAAATTCATTTAATGATTCAAGCTTCCATGAATTCCTCAACTTTGTTCTGTTCACGCTACACGACTTTGTTCTGCTCACGCTACACGACTTTGTTCTGCTCACGCTACACGACTTTGTTCTGCTCACGCTACACGACTTTGTTCTGCTCACGCTACACGACTTTGTGCTGCTCACGCTACACGACTTTATTCTGCTCACGCTACACGACTTTGTGCTGCTCACGCTACACGACTTTGTTCTGCTCACGCTACACGACTTTGTGCTGCTCACGCTACACGACTTTGTTCTGCTCACGCTACACGACTTTGTTCTGCTCACGCTACACGACTTTGTTCTGCTCACGCTACACGACTTTGTTCTGCTCACGCTACACGACTTTGTTCTGTTCACGCTACACGACTTTGTTCTGCTCACGATACACGACTTTGTTCTGCTCACGATACACGACTTTGTTCTGCTCACGATACACGACTTTGTTCTGCTCACGATACACGACTTTGTTCTGCTCACGATACACGACTTTGTTCTGTTCACGCTACACGACTTTGTTCTGCTCACGCTACACGACTTTGTTCTGCTCACGCTACACGACTTTGTTCTGCTCACGATACACGACTTTGTTCTGCTCACGATACACGACTTTGTTCTGCTCACGCTACACGACTTTGTTCTGCTCACGATACACGACTTTGTTCTGTTCACGCTACACGACTTTGTTCTGCTCACGATACACGACTTTGTTCTGCTCACGATACACGACTTTGTTCTGCTCACGCTACACGACTTTGTTCTGCTCACGCTACACGACTTTGTTCTGCTCACGATACACGACTTTGTTCTGCTCACGATACACGACTTTGTTCTGCTCACGCTACACGACTTTGTTCTGCTCACGATACACGACTTTGTTCTGCTCACGATACACGACTTTGTTCTGCTCACGCTACACGACTTTGTTCTGCTCACGATACACGACTTTGTTCTGTTCACGCTACACGACTTTGTTCTGCTCACGATACACGACTTTGTTCTGCTCACGATACACGACTTTGTTCTGTTCACGCTACACGACTTTGTTCTGCTCACGATACACGACTTTGTTCTGCTCACGCTACACGACTTTGTTCTGCTCACGCTACACGACTTTGTTCTGCTCACGCTACACGACTTTGTTCTGTTCACGCTACACGACTTTGTTCTGCTCACGCTACACGACTTTGTTCTGCTCACGCTACACGACTTTGTTCTGCTCACGCTACACGACTTTGTTCTGCTCACGATACACGACTTTGTTCTGCTCACGCTACACGACTTTGTTCTGCTCACGATACACGACTTTGTTCTGTTCACGCTACACGACTTTGTTCTGCTCACGATACACGACTTTGTTCTGCTCACGATACACGACTTTGTTCTGCTCACGCTACACGACTTTGTTCTGCTCACGCTACACGACTTTGTTCTGCTCACGATACACGACTTTGTTCTGCTCACGATACACGACTTTGTTCTGCTCACGCTACACGACTTTGTTCTGCTCACGCTACACGACTTTGTTCTGCTCACGCTACACGACTTTGTTCTGCTCACGCTACACGACTTTGTTCTGCTCACGCTACACGACTTTGTTCTGTTCACGCTACACGACTTTGTTCTGCTCACGCTACACGACTTTGTTCTGCTCACGCTACACGACTTTGTTCTGTTCACGCTACACGACTGGTGGTAATCGCGAGTGTTTCAGTTGTCGTGGCTTTCACACCACATGACTGATCTGCAACACGGGGTCACCGATTACACGATTTTCACCCCGAGGAACTGCCCTCTAATCTGGCTGCTGTCCAAAAACACGAGAACTAAACTCTCGTGAGAACTAACCGCATGTGAGCGCTAGTGACAACACGTAGAACATACGCTGTTTCCAACACGGACGTAAACAAACTAGCAGTACAAGTTGTAACTGCGCTGATTTGCAGTGATGAAAGAAAGAAGATAAAGGAATGAATATGGATGAGGAGATGGATAAAGGCACGAGGCCAGCAGGGACTGTCGGTTCTGCAGAGAGAGTTAGAGGTAAAATATTTTATCAATGAAAACGAGATTGTGGTTCTCTCTCTACGCCAGGAGTATTTAATTTAGTTCACTACGGTCCAGTTAGAGGAGATTTCTTCAGGTTAAGGTCCGGACAGTCATCGCTTCTAACGTTAGTTCTGATTCAGTGGTGTATCCTGTTTACTGAAGTAGTCTAGTATCAGCATCTTATACCATCAGCTACTGAAACACCAACACATCACACATACCGTTCAGTACATTTCAGAATATTTACTGTTTAAATGCTGAACTGGACTAATTATTTATAAAACTTCTAATAAATGTTTTTACTCACTTCGACATTAAAAAAAACAGAATGCTTTGGAAAAAACGTGTATATTAAAGTGTTTATTTCTAGAAACAGTAAATAAAGCAGCGGCTTCTTGTTAACCTATTGGTTTGGAGCTGTCTGTGGAAAGAAAAAACATATGTCGGTTTTCGCCGACGACTCTTCTTTTTTTAGAGCATGTTAGCTTTTCTCTGGCTCGCTTTATTCTCCGACTCACTTTATTGTCAGACTGCTGATTCTCGCTTTGTACCACACTCCTGAATTTGCACAGTTCTGATTGGCTGAGGAGCGCCATCAATAAAAATGAGATTGCGGTTCTCTCTCTACGGCAGGGGTATTTAATTAAAGTCCAGTAAGGTCCATTTAGAGCGCACGTGATTGGTCTGTGAGATGTATACCGTGAAGCCTGTATACCGTGAAGACTAGAAACGTTCTGTCACTTAAAATAAACACTGTCCGAATTAAATTGTAACCACAAAGATACAGGAAACAGAAAAGGTCTGCAGGATCCGGGGGACACACTTGCCCAAATGTGAGCAACTTCTTCAAACAGCCCCAGCAGTGCATCTCTAACTAGGAAATTTTATGCAAATTCTTTGTATAAAAAGCTTAATTTAATCCTTATAACCACAAACAGCTCACTGTGCTTCACACACACGAGTACTGCAGTCGCACAGCGTTCTTACGATGTGGGCATGTGAAGCAAAGAGGATGTGACTTAATGACTTCATGCAAAATGGAACAAGACAGAACAGAGTGAGGGGCAAACAGACGACACTGGCAAGAGAAACAACAGAAAGTTTCCAAAGGTTTGGTATAATTTCAAGCTTTAAATGCTGTAAAGCATGTCTATAGTAAAACCAAGCTAGCCTAACACCACAGCACAACATCAGTGCTTCAGTAACAAGACTCAACACAAGCTAACGTTAACACCAGCTTTATAATCAATATAATCAATTTAACTGCTAGTGGAGATGAAGGCTAGTAAAGAATGTACGTTCATTATGGCTGTAAGTAGTAAGTAGTCTAGAAGCAGCCAGCACTATGGTATTAGTTAGGATGTCCCTATGTTAGCTAGGCTTTGCATTCATGTCATTACAAAGATGATACTCAACCCTCACATACTCAACCTTGCACACCCGCCTCACATAAAGTAGCCCAGAAGTTAAATATCAGGTGATGTTCGCAACGACTGGAGCCTAAAATCTGCCAACCCAGTACAGCAGGTATACAGAATTTAGTTAAGCTTCCAGTGAGAATTATGGCATTTGCAGTCACTAAATGGGTTTAGGTTTGACAGACAATGCTACTGTTTGCAACTTAAGCAATACAAATGCTGTTTTTTCTAAAAAGGAAACCAATTAGTTGCTTATTTTAAGAGTATTTTTTAAAAGTATGTTTTATCCAATTACTTATTAATCAATGGAATACCCATTAGGATACTCAACTACTTAAAATAATGAACAGTGTCAGGGCACCTTAAGTGGCTTAAGTCTGTATGTTTATATTGTTCCTCCTTTGTACTGGTATTCAGATCCAGAGCAACACATTATTCATTCCAATAAATGTGCCTTTACAGGGAGCCTCGTGCCCAGGCTGGATCAGGAAACCACCAGTGGTTTAGTGGCGGCCCTCATCAAACCACTGTCCTAGATGAAGCTAAGCCTCCAGCATGTAAAGCATAATTGATGGTTTGCTGCATGAGGTGCTTCTGTCACTCTGTAATCCTCGGCTTAGTGTATGACTCAAAAGTCTCAAAATCGTGAAAAGGTGAACATGACAAATGTTAAGCTGACATGACCTGCAGCACTACATGAACTTCTAACTGCCACACTTCGCCCTCAAGCTCCTCAGTCAGTCAGGAGGAGGCGAGAAGTGGTTACATTTTCAGCTCTAAAGAATAAAGCCATGTCTCTTCACCTGCTATCATTATCAGTTCAAACTAATCCTCTTACAAAAGGCAGGAGATGATGGAAATCAACAGGTATTAATAGGGTTAACCAGATGAAGAAGGAGGTGCAAGGTCAGAGAGAGTGCACGGATCACAAATAGTATATAGTATATAGGTTTTGTTATAAACAGTAACAGACTGTGATACTTTGTGAGGACTAAATGCATTTACTGGTTTTTGCCGATACACGGTCTGATACCATGATGAATTCCTTAGATTGTAGTTGTTGGTGTACATGAGCGCAATGTACCTTAAAGGTTAAACACCAGCATAGAAAATGTCAAACACACAACTATAGCGGAGTGTGAGATCCTAACGTGTGATTATTAAAAGATTATTATTTACAAATTCAAGAGGATGTATATACAGTAACGTAAAATATCAGAAAGCTGTTGTTTTTGCCTGCAATAATTCAATGTACACAGTGGGACCCTAGTGCACAAACAGCCCAGAGACCCCCAAAATATCCAGAAAGTGGACTAAATCTGTCAACTTTAAACAGGCACATTGAAAAAGACCGTCCTCTCACTCCATCATCTGTAGATCATTTCACACCTAAAGATTATCACGACTATAGGACGCAGGCTTACACGACGTCTGGATCTTAAGGCTGGAGCTTTTCCAACAATCTGGGCGTGTAAGGAAACCAGCGAGAGGAGTTCAAGAGCCTCCGTGTACGTGGAGGTGAACCAGGTAAGCGCAGTTACTGAGCCTGCTTTAGCTGGTGTTAGCTAACGTTAGCTTCACTTGCTAAGTTCAGTGGCTCAAGTTATGCTAAGCTAACGTAGTTGAATTATGAAGATTTATAGAGTCGTATGAGTGAGAGTTCAACTTTTATCATATTTTATAACAATAACTGAACCTCTAACTGAGTTTAGCTGGTTGCTAGGCTGTTGCTATGAATAATGTTGGTTATATAGCTAGATACTGTTTACACTCAGGATGAGCTGCTGTTGTGGGTGTGGTTTGACTAAAAGTCTCAGGACTAAATGATATGGTGGTCTATTTCTACATTACAGGCTCTTTCAAATTCAAATTTAGGAATATCATCGGAATCTGAAGAACCCGCACTGGAAAATTCCCAGTCCCAGTCCGTCATGATGCTGTTTTGCCATGGAGCTGTTCACTGTTGTCCACCAGTGACGTCACACGGTAGCGTTCAGGAATTTTCGTAGCGAGCTCAAGTTTTTTCTTCAATTTCATTAAAATCATCTATTTTAGAGCAAATTAAGCAGCGAATTTCATTTTAAGTAATGTTTATATATTTTCAGTATCCAAAACAATGTGAAATCAGCAGGACTGTCCATAAGCAGAGCTTAGCCTTTGAATGTTATCTTTTTTAATCTAGCTGATCTGAATGAGATGCAGTAGCTAGATGTGTTAAATTAGTTACACTGGATCAAGTAGTGCTGCAGCGGAGAAAAGCAGGTCTGTTCCACTTAAGAACAGCTGTAAGCACATTTCTGTGGTTCTAGACTCGCTCCTCATTTGTCTCTTTCGGCAGTAGACTCTATAGCACGGTGACAGCAGGGATCGCAATGCGGAGCTACTGAGACTAATGAGGCCAACGCATCCGAGGAGCTCATGTTTCGAGTCGGTAAGGTCTTTTGGGCTGGTTCGTTGAGCTGTAGTTGAATGTCCTCTAAACCCAGACACATACCGTCCGATTCTAAAAATCTTGTTCGTGCCTTGCTGTAAGAAAACGCTCGGTCCATGAAGCTTCTACGATTCCAAATGAAGCTGTATCATTTCCAATAACAGCAGCGGGCAGCTTGGCTAGCCACACTGTATGCATACACAGTGGAATAAAAGTGTCTGTAAAGCCTATTTAATAAAGACTGTTTTTAAAAATCACCATTCTAACGTTTATACTAGAGATCGACTGATATAACGGGCTGATATTTGGCATTTTTTATATATCGGCATCGGCCGATATCAGTGTTTCACAGCACCGATTAAAAGTCAGGCACGTCCGCCACATGTAAAGGACCCCAGGCGGAAACCTTTGGAACTATTCGGCCAAACAAGTGAAAATGAATCATTTATAGTGAACAATGATGTTTTTAATTACACGGTTACGTGTTTCTAGTTACGGCCATAGATGTAAAGCAGAGCGGATGTTTTACTGTTTAGCTCCGGGGCTAAAGCTAACTGCTCTAGTGTAACACACACATTAACACGTTACTGTTACACAGCGAGTCTCTCTGGAGCAGCCAGAGTCTCCCAGACATTACTCAAATTCCAGCACTCGAGCCAAACGTAACAAAAAGAAAGAGTACAGAGAACAGTCATTACCGCATACCGTTTCTATTTCTCTCTTGCGTTGCGTGCCCTGTTTCTATTTCTCTCTCTCTCTCTCTCCGAGCGCCTTATCCACCTTAAAAATCAGCAATTTTACCATAACGAGATAAAAACCTGAGCTCTGTAACTGCAGTAAACGTCAGCTGATAACAATATTAAGTTTTTTCTTGTTAAGTCAGTGTTCAATAAATGATGTTAAGATCAGAAATGTTGTGCCTCCACTTCTTGTTATTAATAGTGTGACATTTTAGCAGCAAACAAAGCAGGAAACTTCTAGATATCGGCTCTAAAAATTAGCCGGAAAAATCGGCAGCCCAGATCGGCCATCGGCTGACCCTGACCTCTAAACACCGGTATCGACATCGGCTACAGATAAACCCATATCGGTCAACCTCTAATTTATACTACTGCTGTTATATTCACTCCAACAGAGTAAAATAGGCATCGCTAGCAAATACTGACTTCTTCTCCTCCATTCAGCCTCCGAGTCTCCACCAGTGTCGAGGAAGCGGTTGTTATATTGACTGTCTTAAAGTGGCCTTAGTGACCGACTGCCACAGCATCAGCAACTGTCAGTGTAAGCCAGAGCTGCACCAAACATTCGATGCTTTTACAGTAATGCAACATCACAAACGGCTCGATTCTTTAGCGTTCAATGCTTTCAATAGTGTACATAGCCCAGTAACTACAGTAGCTCCTGTGTATAACGTTCACTCCGCTGTGTGGAGTGTACGCTGTGTGGCGTGTACGCTGTGTGGCGTGTACGCTGTGCGGCGTGTACGGTGTGTGGAGTGTACGCTGTGTGGAGTGTACGCTGTGTGGCGTGTACGCTGTGTGGCGTGTACGCTGTGTGGAGTGTACGCTGTGTGGAGTGTACGGTGTGTGGAGTGTACGCTGTGTGGAGTGTACGCTGTGTGAAGTGTACGCTGTGTGGCGTGTACGCTGTGTGGCGTGTACGCTGTGTGGCGTGTACGCTGTGTGGAGTGTACGGTGTGTGGCGTGTACGGTGTGTGGAGTGTACGGTGTGTGGAGTGTACGCTGTGTGGCGTGTACGGTGTGTGGAGTGTACGCTGTGTGGCGTGTACGCTGTGTGGAGTGTACGCTGTGTGGAGTGTACGCTGTGTGGCGTGTACGGTGTGTGGCGTGTACGGTGTGTGGCGTGTACGGTGTGTGGCGTGTACGGTGTGTGGAGTGTACGGTGTGTGGCGTGTACGGTGTGTGGCGTGTACGGTGTGTGGCGTGTACGGTGTGTGGAGTGTACGCTGTGTGGCGTGTACGGTGTGTGGCATGTACGGTGTGTGGCGTGTACGGTGTGTGGAGTGTACGGTGTGTGGCGTGTACGCTGTGTGGCGTGTACGCTGTGTGGAGTGTACGCTGTGTGGAGTGTACGGTGTGTGGCGTGTACGGTGTGTGGAGTGTACGCTGTGTGGAGTGTACGCTGTGTGGAGTGTACGCTGTGTGGCGTGTACGGTGTGTGGAGTGTACGCTGTGTGGAGTGTACGCTGTGTGGCGTGTACGCTGTGTGGCGTGTACGGTGTGTGGAGTGTACGCTGTGTGGCGTGTACGCTGTGTGGCGTGTACGGTGTGTGGCGTGTACGGTGTGTGGCGTGTACGGTGTGTGGAGTGTACGCTGTGTGGCGTGTACGCTGTGTGGCGTGTACGCTGTGTGGAGTGTACGCTGTGTGGCGTGTACGCTGTGTGGCGTGTACGCTGTGTGGCGTGTACGGTGTGTGGAGTGTACGCTGTGTGGCGTGTACGCTGTGTGGCGTGTACGCTGTGTGGAGTGTACGCTGTGTGGAGTGTACGCTGTGTGGAGTGTACGCTGTGTGGCGTGTACGCTGTGTGGCGTGTACGCTGTGTGGAGTGTACGCTGTGTGGCGTGTACGGTGTGTGGCGTGTACGGTGTGTGGAGTGTACGCTGTGTGGCGTGTACGCTGTGTGGCGTGTATGGTGTGTGGCGTGTACGCTGTGTGGCGTGTACGGTGTGTGGAGTGTACGCTGTGTGGAGTGTACGCTGTGTGGCGTGTACGCTGTGTGGCGTGTACGCTGTGTGGCGTGTATGGTGTGTGGCGTGTACGCTGTGTGGCGTGTACGCTGTGTGGCGTGTACGCTGTGTGGCGTGTATGGTGTGTGGCGTGTACGCTGTGTGGCGTGTGTGCTGTGTGGAGTGTACGGTGTGTGGCGTGTACGGTGTGTGGCGTGTACGCTGTGTGGCGTGTACGCTGTGTGGCGTGTACGGTGTGTGGCGTGTACGCTGTGTGGAGTGTACGCTGTGTGGCGTGTGCGCTGTGTGGCGTGTGCGCTGTGTGGCGTGTACGCTGTGTGGCGTGTACGCTGTGTGGCGTGTACGCTGTGTGGAGTGTACGCTGTGTGGCGTGTACGCTGTGTGGCGTGTACGCTGTGTGGCGTGTACGCTGTGTGGAGTGTACGCTGTGTGGCGTGTACGGTGTGTGGAGTGTACGCTGTGTGGCGTGTACGCTGTGTGGCGTGTACGGTGTGTGGAGTGTACGCTGTGTGGAGTGTACGCTGTGTGGAGTGTACGCTGTGTGGCGTGTACGCTGTGTGGCGTGTACGCTGTGTGGAGTGTACGCTGTGTGGCGTGTACGGTGTGTGGCGTGTACGGTGTGTGGAGTGTACGCTGTGTGGAGTGTACGCTGTGTGGCGTGTACGCTGTGTGGCGTGTATGGTGTGTGGCGTGTACGCTGTGTGGCGTGTGTGCTGTGTGGAGTGTACGGTGTGTGGCGTGTACGGTGTGTGGCGTGTACGCTGTGTGGCGTGTACGGTGTGTGGCGTGTACACTGTGTGGAGTGTACGCTGTGTGGCGTGTGCGCTGTGTGGCGTGTACGCTGTGTGGAGTGTACGGTGTGTGGCGTGTACGGTGTGTGGCGTGTACGGTGTGTGGCGTGTACGGTGTGTGGCGTGTACGGTGTGTGGCGTGTGCGGTGTGTGGCGTGTGCGCTGTGTGGCGTGTACGCTGTGTGGCGTGTACGGTGTGTGGAGTGTACGGTGTGTGGCGTGTATGGTGTGTGGCGTGTACGCTGTGTGGAGTGTACGGTGTGTGGAGTGTACGGTGTGTGGCGTGTACGGTGTGTGGCGTGTACGGTGTGTGGCGTGTACGGTGTGTGGAGTGTACGGTGTGTGGCGTGTACGGTGTGTGGCGTGTACGCTGTGTGGCGTGTACGGTGTGTGGCGTGTACGCTGTGTGGAGTGTACGGTGTGTGGCGTGTACGCTGTGTGGAGTGTACGGTGTTGTGGCGTGTACGGTGTGTGGCGTGTACGCTGTGTGGAGTGTACGGTGTGTGGCGTGTACGGTGTGTGGAGTGTACGCTGTGTGGAGTGTACGGTGTGTGGCGTGTACGCTGTGTGGAGTGTACGGTGTGTGGCGTGTACGGTGTGTGGCGTGTACGCTGTGTGGAGTGTACGGTGTGTGGCGTGTACGCTGTGTGGAGTGTACGGTGTGTGGCGTGTACGGTGTGTGGCGTGTACGCTGTGTGGAGTGTACGGTGTGTGGCGTGTACGGTGTGTGGCGTGTACGCTGTGTGGAGTGTACGGTGTGTGGCGTGTACGGTGTGTGGCGTGTACGCTGTGTGGAGTGTACGGTGTGTGGCGTGTACGGTGTGTGGCGTGTACGCTGTGTGGCGTGTACGGTGTGTGGAGTATACGGTGTGTGGCGTGTACGGTGTGTGGCGTGTACGCTGTGTGGAGTGTACGATGTGTGGCGTGTACGGTGTGTGGAGTGTACGGTGTGTGGAGTGTACGGTGTGTGGCGTGTACGCTGTGTGGCGTGTACGCTGTGTGGCGTGTACGCTGTGTGGAGTGTACGCTGTGTGGCGTGTACGGTGTGTGGCGTGTACGGTGTGTGGCGTGTACGGTGTGTGGAGTGTACGGTGTGTGGCGTGTACGGTGTGTGGCGTGTACGGTGTGTGGAGTACGGTGTGTGGCGTGTACGGTGTGTGGAGTGTACGGTGTGTGGCGTGTACGCTGTGTGGCGTGTACGGTGTGTGGCGTGTACGGTGTGTGGCGTGTACGGTGTGTGGAGTGTACGCTGTGTGGAGTGTACGCTGTGTGGCGTGTACGCTGTGTGGCGTGTACGCTGTGTGGAGTGTACGCTGTGTGGAGTGTACGCTGTGTGGCGTGTACGGTGTGTGGAGTGTACGCTGTGTGGCGTGTACGCTGTGTGGCGTGTATGGTGTGTGGCGTGTACGCTGTGTGGCGTGTGCGCTGTGTGGCGTGTGCGCTGTGTGGCGTGTACGGTGTGTGGCGTGTACGCTGTGTGGCGTGTACGGTGTGTGGCGTGTACGCTGTGTGGCGTGTACGGTGTGTGGAGTGTACGGTGTGTGGAGTGTACGCTGTGTGGAGTGTACGCTGTGTGGCGTGTACGGTGTGTGGCGTGTACGCTGTGTGGAGTGTACGGTGTGTGGCGTGTACGGTGTGTGGCGTGTACGCTGTGTGGAGTGTACGCTGTGTGGAGTGTACGCTGTGTGGAGTGTACGCTGTGTGGAGTGTACGCTGTGTGGAGTGTACGCTGTGTGGAGTGTACGCTGTGTGGCGTGTACGCTGTGTGGAGTGTACGCTGTGTGGAGTGTACGCTGTGTGGAGTGTACGCTGTGTGGAGTGTACGGTGTGTGGCGTGTACGCTGTGTGGAGTGTACGCTGTGTGGAGTGTACGCTGTGTGGAGTGTACGCTGTGTGGAGTGTACGGTGTGTGGCGTGTACGCTGTGTGGAGTGTACGCTGTGTGGAGTGTACGGTGTGTGGCGTGTACGCTGTGTGGAGTGTACGGTGTGTGGCGTGTACGCTGTGTGGAGTGTACGCTGTGTGGAGTGTACGCTGTGTGGAGTGTACGCTGTGTGGAGTGTACGCTGTGTGGAGTGTACGGTGTGTGGCGTGTACGCTGTGTGGAGTGTACGCTGTGTGGAGTGTACGCTGTGTGGAGTGTACGCTGTGTGGAGTGTACGGTGTGTGGCGTGTACGCTGTGTGGAGTGTACGCTGTGTGGAGTGTACGCTGTGTGGAGTGTACGCTGTGTGGAGTGTACGCTGTGTGGAGTGTACGCTGTGTGGAGTGTACGGTGTGTGGCGTGTACGCTGTGTGGAGTGTACGCTGTGTGGAGTGTACGCTGTGTGGAGTGTACGCTGTGTGGCGGCCTTAAGCGACTGAATCAGTACTAATTCGACTCACTCGAGCGACACACCCAAGTTAGCTGTAGCAGCCAGAAAGCAGCAGCCTGCTCCACTAAGCATGGCCACGCCCACAATGAAAGAGGTTCTCTCACGTCCAAGACTTGGTGGACTTGGTGGTCTTGAACCCAGTATGCAAATGGTGTTAGTTAACGGATACACTGAGGCTTTACTAAACTTTACTGGCGATTACTAATCCAACTGTTTATGCGTCGGGGATAAGCTAATTACTCGTCTTGCTGTGTGAACTGCGTTTCAATCGCAATGTGGGCTCTTCTAAAACGGTAAAACAGGTTCACATTTTATGTTCAGACGAAGGAAGGACTTTATATTTCTGTGTTTTATTTTCTTCCAAGTATCGTTTTGGTATTGAGAATCGTGATACTACACTTGGTATCAGTACTGAAGTCAAAATTCTGGTATTGTGACAGCACTAGTGTAAGCAGACCTTTCTTCACTGTCAGCTGTAGTAGTTTGTTCATTAACGCAGCCGTGTACACTCAGCTTACGTCACATGAGTACAAGCACGAGTACATGAGCTTGGTATCGAGCGGATACCTGATAGCCGTATGGTTATTGATGCATCTACACTCATCGTTCCCGTAGTTCAGCTATCTGAGCCTCTTCCAGTCACTTCATATACAACACTATCAGAAACACACTGTTCCTTCCAACAGAGACCTTCAGATAACTGTTCCATCAGATGGCAAACATCAAGATCATGGCCGGCGAGATTCAGTGGACACAAGCCCGGCCTATCCACAGCGCTCCGTGTTTATTTTCTTATATCCGTTCCATCACTTCCTTTTTTCCACGCATAAACATCCTCCTGTAATCAACTGCCACACCCAATATGAAAACATTCCAGACCTCGAAAGGAGCTCTTCCACATGTCCTTCAAAGGGAAGTCTCTGAATAGAGTCTGTCGGAGAACATTTTCCACAACGCACACCTACTGTTCCTAAACCTTGTCTAAAAGCCCAACACAGGACCCAAAACAACTCTGAGCTAGGGGTGTGAGATACTGAGAAAAAATTATATCTGGATATTTTTCAATCGTGTTGATAACGATAATAAACAATACTGCATTATTTAAAAACGTGTTTGTAAAAGTCTTGTATTTTACTAGCTTGCACGTCTTAAAGGATATAAACATCCACCCACTCATTTTCTTCCGCTTTACCGGCTAGTCTGGGTCACGTGGGAGCTGGAGACATTCCCAGCTTCATCAGGTGAAGGTACTGTTTTAGTGAACGACTCCGCTCAAGTTTGCTGAGTGTGTGTTTAGACTCCTTAGCAGGTTTAGGTCTGTCTTAGACAGCACGCTCCCAAAACTCCTCATACTCTCTTTACACTCCTCATACTCTCTTCATACTCCTCATACTCTCTTTACACTCCTCATACTCCCTTCATACTCCTCATACTCTCTTCATACTCCTCATATTCTCTTCATACTCCTCATACTCTCTTCATACTCCTCATACTCTCTTTACACTCCTCATACTCTGATCATACTCCTCATACTCTCTTCATACTCCTCATACTCTCTTTACACTCCTCATACTCTCTTTACACTCCTCATACTCTCTTTACACTCCTCATACTCTCTTCATACTCCTCATACTGTCTTCATACTCCTCATACTCTCTTCATACTCCTCATCCTCTCCTCATACTCTCCTCATACTCTCTTCATACTCTCCTCATACTCCTCATACTCTCTTCATAGTCCTCATACTCTGTTCATACTCCTCATACTCTCTTCATACTCCTCATACTCTCTTCATACTCCTCATACTCTCTTCATACTCCTCATACTCTCTTCATACTCCTCATACTCTCTTTACACTCCTCATACTCTCTTCATACTCCTCATACTCTCTTCATACTCTCCTCATACTCCTCACACTCTCTTCATAGTCCTCATACTCTGTTCATACTCCTCATACTCTCTTCATACTCCTCATACTCTCTTCATACTCCTCATACTCTCTTCATACTCCTCATACTCTCTTCATACTCCTCATACTCTCTTTACACTCCTCATACTCTCTTCATACTCCTCATACTCTCTTCATACTCCTCATACTCTCTTCATACTCCTCATACTCTCTTCATACTCTTCATACTCTCTTCATACTCTCTTCATACTCCTCATACTCTCTTCATACTCCTCATACTCTCTTTACACTCCTCATACTCAATACACTCCTCATACTCTCCTCATACTCTCCTCATACTCTCTTCATACTCCTCATACTCTCTTCATACTCCTCATACTCTCTTCATACTCCTCATACTCTCTTTACACTCCTCATACTCTCTTCATACTCCTCATACTCTCTTCATACTCCTCATACTCTCTTCATACTCCTCATACTCTCTTCATACTCCTCATACTCTCTTCATACTCCTCATACTCTCTTCATATACTCTCTTCATACTCCTCATACTCCCTTCATACTCCTCATACTCTCTTCATACTCCTCATACTCCCTTCATACTCCTCATACTCTCTTCATACTCCTCATACTCTCTTCATACTCCTCATACTCTCTTCATACTCCTCATACTCTCTTCATACTCCTCATACTCTCTTTACACTCCTCATACTCTCTTCATACTCCTCATACTCTCTTCATACTCCTCATACTCTCTTCATACTCTCTTCATACTCCTCATACTCTCTTCATACTCTCCTCATACTCTCTTCATACTCCTCATACTCTCTTCATCCTCCTCATACTCTGTTCATACTCATCATACTCTCTTCATACTCTCCTCATACTCTCTTCATACTCCTCATACTCTCTTCATACTCCTCATACTCTGTTCATACTCATCATACTCTGTTCATACTCATCATACTCTCTTCATACTCTCCTCATACTCTCTTCATACTCCTCATACTCTCTTCATACTCATCATACTCTCTTCATACTCCTCATACTCTGTTCATACTCATCATACTCTCTTCATACTCCTCATACTCTCTTCATACTCCTCATACTCTCTTTACACTCCTCATACTCTCTTCATACTCCTCATACTCTCTTCATACTCCTCATACTCTCTTCATACACCTCATACTCTCTTCATACACCTCATACTCTCTTCATACTCCTCATACTCTCTTCATACTCTCCTCATACTCTCTTCATACTCCTCATACTCTCTTCATACACCTCATACTCTCTTCATACTCCTCATACTCTCTTCATACTCCTCATACTCTCTTCATACTCCTCATACTCTCTTCATACTCCTCATACTCTCTTCATACTCTCCACATACTCTCTTCATACTCCTCATACTCTCTTCATACTCCTCATACTCTCTTTACACACCTCATACTCTCTTCATACTCCTCATACTCTCTTCATACTCCTCATACTCTGTTCATACTCCTCATACTCTCTTCATACTCTCCTCATACTCTCTTCATACTCCTCATACTCTCTTCATACTCCTCATACTCTCTTCATACTCTCCACATACTCTCTTCATACTCTCCACATACTCTCTTCATACTCCTCATACTCTGTTCATACTCCTCACACTCTCTTCATACTCTCCACATACTCTCTTCATACTCCTCATACTCTGTTCATACTCCTCATACTCTCTTCATACTCTCTTCATACTCCTCATACTCTCTTCATACTCCTCATACTCTCTTCATACTCCTCATACTCTCTTCATACACCTCATACTCTCTTCATACTCCTCATACTCTGTTCATACTCCTCATACTCTCTTCATACTCCTCATACTCTCTTCATACTCCTCATACTCTCTTCATACTCCTCATACTCTCTTCATACACCTCATACTCTCTTCATACTCCTCATACTCTCTTCATACTCCTCATACTCTCTTTACACTCCTCATACTCTCTTCATACTCCTCATACTCTCTTTACACTCCTCATACTCTCTTCATACTCCTCATACTCTCTTCATACTCCTCATACTCTCTTCATACTCCTCATACTCTGTTCATACTGTCTTCATACTCCTCATACTCTCCTCATACTCTCTTCATACTCCTCATACTCTCTTCATACTCATCATACTGTCTTCATACTCCTCATACTCTCTTCATACTCCTCATACTCTCTTCATACTCCTCATACTCTCTTTACACACCTCATACTCTCTTCATACTCCTCATACTCTGTTCATACTCCTCATACTCTCTTCATACTCCTCATACTCTCTTCATACTCCTCATACTCTCTTCATACTCCTCATACTCTCTTTACACACCTCATACTCTCTTCATACTCCTCATACTCTGTTCATACTCCTCATACTGTCTTCATACTCCTCATACTCTCTTTACACACCTCATACTCTCTTCATACTCCTCATACTCTCTTCATACTCCTCATACTCTCTTCATACTCCTCATACTCTCTTCATACTCTCCTCATACTCTGTTCATACTCCTCATACTCTCTTCATACTCCTCATACTCTCTTCATACTCCTCATACTCTCTTCATACTCCTCATACTCTCTTTACACACCTCATACTCTCTTCATACTCCTCATACTCTCTTCATACTCCTCATACTCTCTTCATACTCCTCATACTCTCTTCATACTCTCCTAATACTCTGTTCATACTCCTCATACTCTCTTCATACTCCTCATACTCTGTTTAAACTCCTCATACTCTGTGCTGGTTTGTTGGGAGGTGATGGAACAGGTTAGCTGTGGATCTTTAACGACTGTTTTCTTACAAAGTCTGTAAACTACTGTCTTCTGAGCAACGTCAGTCTTTTCAGATCCAGACCAGCTCCACACGCCTAGGAGTTAAATCTACAGTGGTAGACTGCGAGGCTGGTGGTGTCTGGTGTCTGAGTGCAGTGTGTTCTCATTTTCAGCTTTAGGTGTGTTGTTTAGGCATCTATGCTAGCTTTAGCTTATGCTAGCACACAGTGGGCGCTCTCAGTGTTTAATAACAAAAGCCATTTTTAGCATTGCATACTTTCACACTAAGCTGCTGGATATTCAGGAACAAGAAAAGCTCGTGAGGAGAAAAAGAGAGCGAGCGAGCGAACAAAACAAAAACAAACAAATCTGCCCACTATAGTGGGAGATCTGAAAATCATCTACATCACAATCATTAGCAACGCCTCATCAAGCGTATGCAAAACGACTCAGTAAACAAACAGACGCTGCCCGGAGCGGAACACTGCTAACAGGATGACTACAAAAGAAACAAAGGACACAAGCCTCATATAACACAGGAGATGAGAAGCGCACAGGCAGAGGAGGCAATCGATTCGCTGTGCTTCGGTATTCGGCTGGCGGTCGGGGAGAATGCGCTGCGCGAGAAACGGGAATCCATTCATGAACATTCAAATCAGGCCTGCATTACAACAGCTAATCTCAGCTTTAATCTGTGTGCCCCCCCTATTCACAGAACCATAGACTAAATCACCACAAGATCAGCCTTCCCAACCCTCTGTGTGATGAAAAACGAGGTGACGGCTTCGGCAGATCACAAGTAGCGTGCTCTGCAACCGGCGTGAGGGAAACCCGAGAGGAATTTTCATTGACTTAGGGCCAGTTCCTGTTTGGGCGCCAGCATTGTGGGTGCTGCTGAACCGGACATGTGGAATCAAGACCTCAGCAGAGAGGAAGAAAGGTGGGAAGAGAGTGAAAAAGAGAAAGTGACAGGAGCGCGAGTGAGGGAGAGAGGAGGAGAAAGGCAGAGAGGAATCACTGGGGGACACAAAAGAAAAGGCATTGGCTCGCTTCCAACAAGAACTTACAACATCCCTGGCTCCAGAATGTCCGTGAGACTGAGCTCACAAACAAAGAAAAGAGGAAGAGCAAAAAAAAAGAAGAAGAAAAAAAAAGGCAAGAGCATACCCAACTGAGATGCCAAGGTAAAACATTTCCTATACATAAACTTCTTAAGAGCTTTTAAAAAATAGTATTACAGTTAAATACGTGGTTAATACGAAAATACATGAACACATCAAAATAAAAACGGGATCTAAAAGGTTCTCGTCTGGGATGAAGGGTCCTAAAAAAAAAAACATCATACATAAAGGCCAAAAACATGCTTAACACAAACACACACACCAGTAACAGCTTCCAACCAATACACTGACTACACAAGAGGACAAACTAGAGCGGGATCTACTGTTCCAACCGCCACAACAGCCAAACGTGGACAGTAAAGGAAATCAGCTTTATCTGCTCAGTCTGAATGAAAAGACAATACTGTATCATTTATGTTCATGTAAACAAAGACTTAAGACCTAAATGTCTGTCTGCTTATGAACTGGCTCACTAGGGATGTAAGAAAATACTGAAATATGGAATATTGGGATATCATGTTTAGTGATACTGTATCGATTCTCATAAACACAGTAGAGATACACAGATTCCTGGCAGACAGTGAATCATTGTGTGTTGTGTTTAAACCTCTGACCACTAGATGGCAGTGTTATAAGCCAGTTCTGCTCCACTCCAACATTAACAAGCAGTACAAGGGCGCAATGCCATTGTAAGTATTGGTAAACCTGTTCATACAGTGGTGTGTTTTAATAGTAGGATTTGAAAAATCGCAGCATATCTCCTTGTTTGCAGTATCGCAGTATATCACGATACGTATTGTATCCAGGTTCTTGCCAATACACAGCCGTATGGCTAACAACACACTTTTGAACATAACAAGCGCAAAAGCGTGTCTTGGGTAACTCAAAGTGCCTGGGTTCATATCCCTGCGTGAAAAATGTTTCATGTCTGTATTTCACTCCTTTTTTTAAAGTAAGTCTTTTCACTGAAAGGGTCTTTAGGAAACCCAAAAGGGTTTGTCAATTGCATCGCTCCACAGGACCCTCTTAGGCACCTTTATGTGCAGCCAATCCACAGCACAGCATACCTGAGCAAAACCTGGCTGTGTAAGTGCATGCCTCTTAACAATCACATGTCCACCCATAAAAAAGAAGAGTGAACCAAATTAATAGGACAGAACTTCGTCAGCTGGGAGCACAAGGCACCTGCAAGGAGGAATAACCAGCGAGCAGCTTTCATGGCTATGAATCAGACTACACACTACACTCATTATAAACTCTTATAACAGCACTAATACTACTTTTCTACAGTGAAGCCCAATTCCTTCTGATAAACACCTGACACATTCTTCCTTTAGGAATTAAAAGGTCTATTTCACCAAAAGGTCTATTACTCAGTGTTGTAGACACACCTACCGTAAAGCTGACACGCATCATAGATCATGCTCCTCTGAGAGCTGATTACCTCCGAAAGATGAATTAATAGAAACGTTCTATTCATGACATTGTGAGATAGGTGAGTAGCACACACTTTCCCGTAGGGAAGGAAGGCACAGGGCCTTCAAATCCCACACGTACATCAAGCGTAATAATCACACGTTTGCTCTGCCGTCAGATTCCCGGCTCCGACAAAAACTATATAATTGACGGTGTTGAATTATTCATTGAACGGCAGGGGAGAAAACCTTACTCCTAAAGAGACAAGTGAGGTTTTTTTTTTTAGAGCCAAGGAGTGTTTCACCACAAGAGCGAATATCAACGCTCAGCATTTTCTCAACATAACAGCTCCTTTTAAAGTGCAATACGGAGGAGAAAACAGGAGAACTGACGGTTAAGACGCACAAAGCAGCCTTTTAAGAAAAGGAGACTAAAAGTGGGATTGATCGGAGGATGAATAGCAGAGATGAAAAGTTTTTTCACTCCAGCGTGTTTGAGAGGAGCTCACTGTTTAACGCTCCATGCACTGACCGTACCACTGGGATTCTACTGGTCACAACCCAAGTTCGCTATGGACCTTGTTGCATAATGCATTCCTGGACACAATATATCCTGAAATCCAGGAATTTACATGTGTTACAGTTTTTTGTAAAGTTTAAACTGCTTACTTATTTTAGATATCAAATCCAAATATGTGTACACAATGAAAGCATCTGGTCGGTTCAGATCAGATAAAGAAGAGTTTCAGGAAAGGTTGGCCTGTTGGCGACATGTTTAGGCAACGCAGGCGGTACTTTCAACACAATAACTGTGTTCAACAACAACACCAACTTGTTCAGACTGCCAGCCCAAATACAATGTTTGGAATATGCGCATGGTATCCACACTTTTGACTATCGGATTGGATTCGAACCAATTAACCAATTTGGTGGTGGTTTTAAAATGCCATTCCAATCAGACTGGAAGACTGACAGAAGCGTCTCGGTTTGGACCCTGAAATCGTCCCCTGAAATTTCAAAGTGTCTTCGACGTCAGTCAAAGAGTCATGCTTGTGCCGCGTTGGAAATCCATGTCACCAGCGCAGCCTCGTAATTACTGACGCCAGTAACAGCAATCCATGCACACAGGTTGGAAGGACATGGCTGGACACACAAATCCAATCTGATCACTAACAAATCACAGTGAGGACAGTCGTCTCAAGAGATACTACTACTTAGGGGAACAAATCTAATTTGCACATCACCAAAATGGGCCAGTTCTTATAGCTTAACGTCTACATAGATCGTATAATCTGAACAGTGCATGTTTGAACGTTAACACTGTTTACATCTTAGCAGGGACCCCAAAAAGACCCCTGAAATGCTCTGTATTGACTTCATCGTGCTCCTGGTGACCTGTCCCCTGGGTTTAGGTGTCTTTTTGTAAGCCTGAGGTGGCAACAGTTCAATATCGCTTGCTTTAAAGTTTATTTTAGAGAAGAAATATCAGCCAGTGTGAAGGTTTCAGCACCAGCACTGAATATGAAACACGTGGTGATGTGCCACCTCTATTACAATCCCTGGGAGACTCTACCTGTGCTGCTTGTCACCAGCGTTGACTGCAGTCTCGCCCCTGCGCCTCAGCTCTAGCTCTCTCTCTCTCTCTCTCTCTCTCTCTCTCTCTCTCTCTGAAGCACTTCAGCTCAATAAAAACTCACTTGACATTTTGTCGTTGACTGAGCAGGAGCACAGAAAAGCTCCTCAGCTCTCACCTCACTTGCCCGAGAGTCTATTCGCCAACTCCCAGTTCTACCTGTAGCCTCCCACAACCCGAATAAATGGCGGACGCCGTAGGAAACTCCCTGGTCTCCTCCAGGCCTTCGGCGCTCCATAAACCACACACCAAAACCAGCCACCGCCTCCCGACTAACCGGTACAGGCGGAGGGGCTCCGGAACAATAAAGCCCTGCCCAAAGCCGGGGGACACCCGGGGTGGTTAGCGAGACTTCCCACTCGCCAGCTTCTTGTGTCAGTTCCACCTTAAACGGTGCTGCAGTTCCGTACAGGCGCCGGAAAGTAACCGCCGCGCCGTTTAAGGTGGACCTGAGAATTTGAACACGAAGCTAACTCCACCTTCGTGGCGAACGAGTCGTTAACCTTTTTCCGACAGCGTGTCAGCCGCAATGTTTAGTAGTATATACAGCGTCCAAGTTGAAAGAGGTGGATGAAGTTAGCTCCTTATTCGAATACTCTCCGGTCCACCTTAAACGGCGCAGCAGTTACATGTACGCGCTGCACCGTTTAAGGTGGAACCGAGAATATTTGGATGGGAACTTCCAGACAGCAAGCAGCGGAGCTTTCCCAGCAAAACCGAGAGCGAGTCTGAGTTTCACGGTAACCCAAAGTTGCCAGACGAAGTGGCGGAGCTGACTGACAGTTGAGAAAACTTGCACTTAGCTCGTTCATCGTTTTATCCTAAATGTTTTTTTTACCTTCCTGCCCCAAAAGTCGCTCGTACAAGAACGAGCCAGACCAAGAAATCCCATCTCGCTACTGTAAACAGTTGTGAACATGATGTTGCTGCTAGCTGGTGGCCAAAACAGAGAAATAAGGTGGGCTAATCTGCAGGAATTCTCCGTGTTTGTGAAACCGCGGTTCCGGAGAAGCCTAAACAGCCCGAGGAAAGTAGGATAAGAGTATCCGCGGTCAGTGGAGCGGAGGAAATATCATGTATGGAGCTGGACGCGTTTTGTTTTTTCACATTAAGACTCTAAGCTAGCACTCACGTAGCCTGCTAGCCAGCCAGCCGCCTCAGTGCAGCGTTACCGTGTTACCGGGCGGCGCGCGCGCGGGCAGGCAGCTCTCCTCCATAAGAGCCCGCGAATAGAGAAATAAGGGGACAGCTCACCTTCTCCCGACACCAGCATACCCGCAGAGACACCGCGACCCCCCAACATTCAGGTTAAAGTAATCCTGAGGTACGACTGACCACTCAAACGGAGCCGGTTTCGTTTCCGAGCGCCAGCTGCGGAGTCGCCTCGACACATGAGGAATAACAGGGGGGCAGTGTTGAGAGAGAGAGAGAGAGAGAGAGAGAGAGAGAGAGAGAGAGGGAGAGGGAGAGAGAGGGAGAGAGAGAGAGAGAGAGAGAGAGAGAGAGAGAGAGAGAGAGAGAGAGAGAGAGAGGGAGAGAGAGAGGGAGAGAGAGAGAGAGAGAGAGAGAGAGAGAGAGAGAGAGAGAGGTGTAATGCGACTGTAGCGCGCTAGGGAAGCGTTCAGCCCGGTGTGGTGTGATTTCATAACGCTGGTGATTCTGTATTGTTGAGTTGCACAACTGACTGAAGCACTAATCTGAATTTTTAAAGGGCGACTATGTTTCTATAGCAGACATGACATGATAAGTAAACACAGCTATGACTATCTACTTTCCTCTGAAGGCGACCACAGGAGAGTCCTCAACATTACGAGCACTTGTCGAGCTCTAGGTTAGATGTACTAAATGTTATGTTACATAAGAAAGTCCAGTGAACAGTCCTAATGGTCTTCTGAGAGAGATGAGGTTACAGAACGCTGGTGATTCATTGTTATTGTTAAATCTTATTGTTATTATATTGTTATTATAATAATATTGTAATTATTATTATTATTATTATTATTATTATTAGTAGTAGTAGTAGTAGTAGTAGTATAGGACTGATGCATTAATTTATAGCAGGCAATATGAAAAACAGAGGCCACAGAAAAAATTGCTTTGAGGAAAGAATAAGAGGTTGGGTCTTTGGTTAGTTCTAAAAACGAGTGTCATCTTTCTTTTTAAATATTATTTCCAGCAGTGTGATTTTTTTTAAGGATACTTATTTCTATATGACAGGTTACAGGTGTATAAAAGATGAAGATTTGCTTCTGAAAAACCTGTGTCAGGTCTTATTGTCATTGTCCTGGTTTTTAAAGGAGCAATGTGTAAAATGACGCAACCTATCAAATTCATACTTCACACAAAGCAAAGGCAGTATATCACCAGACCGCCCCTCTTCTTCCGTCTACAGTTTCTAACAGTCTAGTTCAGCATCAAACATCATCCCTGTACTCGTCTCAAGTGATTGAATGCAACTGTTCTTTAGCTTCTGGCTATCTGTGCTTAAGTGATCTAACTGGGAGCAAAACCTTCACCTCGACTGACAAGAGGTTAGAATTCGGCATGGTTACTTCTTCATCCTCTCTTGTTGGACTGATTGCAACACAGCTTTGCAACACAGTTTACAGCTGTCTTTCACGTACCATCAAAACATTTCCTTTATATTCTGCTCATGATTTTAGTTAATAATTTTAGAATGTTTTAAACTAAAAAACATATTGAACCTTTAAAGGACATACATCTGTCGGTATGGACATAAAGACTTGTGTTTTGAGATCAGATTATGAAGACGTGGGTCTTTGGTTTGTCATATACAGGTTTTTTTTCTTAATTATTCTTTTGTTTGTATTTTAGTATCATGTCTGGTATGGAGGTGAACAGGAGTCACAGTAAAACTGCAGATGTCTGTCAGGCTTGGGGAAAGAATAAGAAGATGCGGTTATTGTCAGTCGTGTTCTGAAAACCAGTTTCATGTCTTTTGTTTAGTTTTGTTTGGTTTTTTTTCTGAAAACCTGTCATTTTTCCGCTGAACACCGCATGACTGATCTTACATGAAGAGCCATTGAGATCATGTCGTGCAAACAATGCAGGCATATGATATTCCAGCCGCATGAACGAAGCGCAAATGAGTTTTCTTTGTTAAAGTCATTACTCCGTGTATGTGGGTGCCGCATTGTTTGTCCATGGAAGCAGGACAAACACTAATATCTTTCCTAAACCGGGACATACAAGCTAGCGAGGGAGTTTTAACGGGGATCCGTGCGTCTGTTCAGCAGGAACACAGCTTAACAAAAGGGTGGGCTAGCTGCCAACAGTGCAGACTTGATTACTCTCTCTCTCTCTCTCTCTCTCTCTCGCCCTCGTATTCAACAAGTCTACTGTAAATGTAGGCAGCCTGCTCCGGGGTGCAGCCTCCCGAGGGCTGTGGGTGGTCCCAGCGAATGGGGCAGTGCTTCAGGAATTCCCACACTTGCCCTTTCATCTTGCGGAGGAGCTGGCAAGAATACAGCATGCCCAGTGAAGCGATTGCCCTGTCCTGCCAAAGCCTTCCTGAACACAGCTATTTATTTCTTAGATGGTGTTTGAGTCACCCAGTGAGCACCCAGACGTACCACCACACACCCACTGGCTACTTTATTCTGTGCTTTGTATCTACACTCATTGTCCATGTCATCAGGTCCACTTACCGTCTGGACACGCTTTGTAGTTCTATAATTACAGACTGTAGTTCATCTACTGCCTTTCCTCACTCTGCTCACCCTCAGCGGTCAGGACCACCGCACAGCAGGCATTATTTCAGTGACTCTGACGTGCTGTGCTCGTGTGTGTCGAGTGGATCAGACACAGCAGTGCTGTTGGAGAATAGTCCATCAACCAGAAACGTGTCTAGAGAGAGAGGACTGATGAGCTATCGTCTCTGACTTCACATATACAGGGTGGACCAACAAGGTAGTAGCACTGCTGTGTCTGATCCACTCATACCAGCACAACACACACTAACACTCCACCACCACATCGGAGTCACTGCAGTGCTGAGAATGACCCACCCCTCAAATAATACCTGCTCTGTGGTGGGCATGTGGGGGTATATTTGTATGTGTGTGTATATACAGATATATATCATCACTGTTCAAAGAAAAACAAGTAGCTCCAAAATGGCAACTTTACAGAAGGGGCATAGAAGCTCTTCACTTTCAATGGAAGTCAACGGAACCAGCTATTTTGGAGCATTTCTATTGGTCCATTCTTCATGAAATTAGCATACAATGTAAACTGCAGCTGTGGAGACAATGAAGTTGTCAATGAGTGTACTATAGGTATCAAAGCTCCCTTACTAATTAGTAAATTAATCTACTTTCACATGGCCCTGCTATCCATTGTAATAGGTGAGAAAGACTAAATTGCGATTATATAGCTTTCAAATAAGTATATATATATATATATATATATATATATATATATATATATATATATATATATATATATATACACACACACACACACACACACTACCGCTCAAAAGTTTAGGATCACTTTAGAATTTCATTTCATGCAATTTTCATGCAATTTACAAACTATTGTCCATTTCACTATTAATGTAAGTGTATCAGATGATTTTTAAAGAATAAAAATGTTTGTATTAAAGTCTATTTTTGTATAGAGGCTTATTTTGCATATAGTCCTATTATCAGTAATTCTCAGTCCTCTGTCTAAATCTCCTGGTACGGCCGCCGATCCAAGTTAAGGATGTTATTGGACTAATAGTATCTGAAGCATCAGCAGTTGATGGCTTGCTGACCGACTCAAAATGGCCAGAAAGAAACAACTTTCTTTAGAGACCCGTCAGTCCATTGTTGTGTTAAGGAAGAAGATACTCCATTAAAACAAGAACATTTCACATCCCAAACTTTTGAGTGGTATTGTGTGTATATATATATATATATATATATATATATATATATATATATATATATATATATATATATATATATATATATATATATATATATACACATATATATATATATATATATATATATATAGACATTCAGATTCAGTGGGTAAGGAAATGTACTGCATCTTCACTAAACTGATAAGTGTAGTACCTAATGTATCTATCTATATATCTATCTATCTATCTATCTATATATATATATATATATATATATATATATATATATATATATATATATATATATATTTATAGCAGCTAATCATTGTTTTTCATCTAGCCTTATCTAGTCACTCCCTATTACCAGCATAGACATTCATATTCAGTGGGTGAGAAAAAACAATGCTGGCAAAGGCAAAGCCTTAACGGGCTGTCAGAATGGAATGTAAATAATTTTATCTCTCAGTGTCTCTCGAGGCCTCAGAGGTTGAGGAGCCTCAGGAGCTGCCTGTCTGCCTTCATGTCTGCCTGAACACCGCGGGTTGCCCTTTTATGCTGCCCTGAGATCAGTTAAACATATAGTATCACTTATAAATGGGGATGAACGTTGGGGAAAGGAAACTGGTCCTGGATCAGCATAAAGAAGGCCAACTGCTCCGAGCAGGCTTCGGGTGTTATCGCTGTATTGATTGTTGCGCCTTACTGCCAGCTTAACCATCCACTTTCTGCTCTTTTCTCTAGCGAGGTAACACAAATGTGGACTGAATAATAATGATTTACGCTCATATTGTGTTCAGAAGTAAGTTTATTCAGTGGAAAGAGTGTCTGTTGTTCTGAAGAGATCTTTTGTAGACACCACAGAAGCATCAGACCCTACAGGAGAGAAGGATTATATCCTAATTATTTATTTACCATCAGTCCATACTTGATTAGCCTTCTATTTCTAACCTTAAGTAGCTCCTCAGACTGTGTGACTGCTTTGGAGACAGTGATTGTGCCACTTCCTATGGACCCCCAGCATGTTATTTATGACTGGGAATTAAAGGGGGTTGGGGTCAAACAGAGTGCACGACCTCTGACATGACTTTTCTTCTAAGCCCAAGGGGAAGACAAACACGACGGGCCATTTGAATGACCACCACTGAGTTAATCAGTCCCGTCTCTTCAGTGGAGAGGGGGTAATGAAGACCTCGGACCATAACGTGGGGGGAGAAGCTGTTAGACCAAATGAGTTAACCGATCCCCTCTTCATTGGTTGGGCATCTGCAGGTTTTTCAACGCAGACCACCTGCTTGGAATCATCTGTCTTGCGCACAGCCACAGAAACAAGTTTAGCTGGGAAAGCCATACAGTCCAGGATGAACAATTACCGTACAGTCATTTATTTCAATGGACTTCTTCTTATTATCAGAAAACATCTCCCCCGTGTGGTCAAATGTTGGCAGTGCGTGAGCTTTATAAACCCAGGCAGACGAGATCAGATTGATTGGGTTTGCTGAGAACATGAAGCCACACATAACATCTTATCATGGTTCACTGATATATTAATATATCCACATAATATTCCTGGAATAAAAGATTAAAGTGCAGATATTATATAAACAAATGACTATTTTCCTCCATTTTTTCTTATAAAAGACTTTGATATGGTTTATAAATATGGTTAAAGGTTATAGCTCTATGTCCAGTCTACTCAGTCCACCTACTCAGCCTACAGTAGTCTTGCCAGTTCACATTGAAGTTATATAATAAGTTGGTTATATTATGTATAAGTTATATAATGAGTCCCAGGGCTAGACTGTCAATCAAAACAGATTAATCTACATATCTAAAGTCTTAATAGCAGAGCAACTAAATATTAGTGTAAGGATGTGTTGGAGAAGAACCATATGAGAATGAATTTGGATTGTTTGGACATGTAATGGACACAATGGGCTTTTCCGGAGGGCGGAACTGAAAGCAAAGCAGTGTTGAACAGGTAATCCAGAGAGTGCATGAATTAGACTTATCTGAACTGCTGTCTTAGGATCAACACTTACTCGTCCTGTCTTTCCACGATAAGCTTTAATAAGTAACATAATTCATGATCTTGAGGAAACAGCTTTTGTTATGTTGACCTCACAAGAAAAATAAGTAGTGATCCCAAGAAAGCAACGTTTGTTACCATGACATCACGAGACAACAATGATCTCCAGATAACAATCCAGAAGGTTATAGCTACGTTATGGCCTCCCTGGACTTCTGTAGACACGGATCCTTTAAGAGGCAGTGTAGAAAAACAGCACTCCTGCTTGACTTCTGCACTACCCTTACTGGCCGATAGGGGGAGGTGCAATTTCACAAGTAAGCTCCACCAGGTCTGCCGTGCTTTGGTAAGTTTCTACAACCTCAGGAGCTGAAGAGGACCAGCATAAAATACATTTAATCAATGAGGATATCAGTTTATGAGTTTTGGCATCATAAGGCATAAAATATAATAAGTTAAACAGTGTATATACACATATACACTGACTATTACTATTTATATAGTATATACTGTACTGTTTATTTATCTACTTTTTGTACTGAGTGCCTTGCTATCCCTTTACTGCTGTAACCAATAAAGGATTATCTTATCTTATCTTATCTTATCTTATCTTATCTTATCTTATCTTATTAGAACATCCCAAATCCAGTATTTCATGATTTCTTGCCTTTATCTGTCGCTTTTTATGGATTCAAGATTCAATTCAAGAGTTTTATTGTCATATGCACAGCAGAAACAGACAGTTACACGGTACAATGAAATTCTTACTTAGCTGTTCCTCCATTCACCAATAAATAACAAATAAAAAGAAATAATAAAAATATATACAAAATATAAAATATATAATTACAAGACATGGTTTGAGTTTTATAAGAGGGCATGAACTGGGCACTCATAAAGATTCAGTATTAAGTGGCAACCATGCAGGAAAGTTTTAGGAATTTAGACTAAATTCCTTTTCTGATTAAAATCATGGCAGTTAAGATTCATTTAGTGAGCGACTCAAAACCACAGACCCACTTTTACCTTTTATTAATAGCCCCCCTCTTAAATTTCAGACTCAGACAGTCTGTGAATGAGTTGATCTACTCATGTCTAAGTAGTATGATGATGTTGTTAGCCATAAGGTTTGTAGATTTAAAAACTGACTTGTGATCAGTGAAACTCAGGAAGACGTGGACTGAAGGAGAGTTAACTATTAAAATATGTCTTGCTCCACAATTTGTATGCGGGGGTCTGCGTTTATTTACTTGTTTATGTACACACACTGCACACTACCGCACACAGACCTGAACAGATCTATAAAAAAAGGTGTTTGGATGGTCAGGAGTGAAAAAGAACTGGAGACACAATTCAGTGCGTATATAAGCGTTAATCCATGCATGCACCGTATGACCGGTCCAGTGTGTACAGATGGGCCGAGCGTGAGCTTGAATAAGGCCGAGCCTATCGCATTGTGAGCGCCTCTCTCTCAATATGCGAGTTAATGAGAACAGACTGACTTCTCTTTTTTCACATTCTCTTTCTTCTCTCTCTCTCTCTCTCTCTCTCTCTCTCTCTCTCCCTCTCTCGCTCTCGCCCCTCTCAGTCTATTTCCATCTGTTTGGAGACAAAGGGCCGTGAGCCAGCTCCAGCCTGGGTCCCTGCTGGTGAAGTAGGCAGGCATAATGTGGTCCATCCCGGGGGCCACATTTCAACACATGGATCTGCCTTTGTGTCTTGCTGCTGGCGTAACACACACACACACACACGTGCGCACACACGCGCTCACGCTCTACAACAACACACACCTCTGATGGCTATCAAGAGGACGAGGAAAGGGGCGGGTGGAGAGTACTCTGAAGGGGGGGGTTGAAGGCATTGAGGACCAAACACACTTATAATGAAGGTGCGGAGAGAGAGAGAGAGGGAGGAGAAGGGAGGAATAGAGGAGCAGACTAACTACCACACCCCCCCTCACCCCACCCCGCCACACTGCCCTCCCCACCTCCACCACTCACTCTGAGATGCTGCCTTTTCTAGACCCGTGGACATATGGCTGCTTGTTGTCATGTTTTCTTCTCCAGCCAGAAGACAAGACGCTCCTCCTCGCAACAAAGGGGAATGCACATATGTGTGTGTGTGTTGTCCCGTTTCAGGTTTTTCTTTTTTCCACCAAAAGTCTACCTGAATGATGAGAGAGTGAGTGCAGGGTCTCAGGAAAAAAAAGGAGGGACAATGGTGATTGCGGTTCGGGGCCCGTCTGTACACTTTCTGACATATGGTCACTTGTAGGCCTTTGGCATTACATAATCCACAGTGAAAAGAGGAGCAATATGGCTCTTTCTCACACACACACACACACACTGGCCACACTGACAGCCTCTTACTACCCACAGCAGGGCTACAGCTGGCAGGGGCTTCGGGGTGGGATATATTGAGGCGTGATGGTAGAGGAGTGAATGCATAGTCTGGCAACATATGGCCAAATAGATATAAAAACATCAACAGTTAAAGGATAATAAACATGCTGAGTGGCGATCAGGTCCACTACAGTAGATGAGATGTTAACCATATACACTTAAAGGAGCAATATGTAAGATTTGTAGTTTAAAACATTTCAAAATTAGCTAAATTATTAGACTGAATAAATAAGTTTTATAACAGTTTTGATGAAGTTTAAATATTTAACCAGCTAGTCTTGACCTGTACTGTCTCGTAATACCACTTTGTGCCTCAAGAGGTGACAGTCAGTCACTGTAGAGTTGACTCTGCCATCAGTCCAACATAAGAGGATGAAGAAATAGGCTGCTGCCCCACAACAGCATATTCTACTCTCTTTTCAAATATGTTGAAGGTCATTTAACCCTTTGATGCACAAGATAAGCAAACCCCATCTAACGCACAACATGGTTCAGTTTCTATGTTTTTTTAATTTACTGATGAGTATCTCTTTGGTATATCTATTGAAATCAGTTTATTTCATTATTTGTTGTTCCATAAGTTCATTAAAAATCTTGTTTTTGACCTTAAATTATTATTTTAATTCTAATATATTTACTTCATGAGCAAAATATTTTTTGTGAATATGTTCCCAACTGCAAATGTTTACAAATGTTCATATTATATTATATTCATATTTTATCCATAGTGACTACATAAGGGTTACTTTTTTTAAAAACCCTGTTTTGCGCATTGGAAGGGTAGTGATATAAAATTGACTTTTATTTAAAAAGTAAAAATAAATAAAACTGAAATCAGGACTTGTGATGATTTGTAAATTGAGGAATTCTTGGAAGCTTGAGTGATGAAATTAATTTATTGCAAAGATACAGAAAATAAAATCCGATCCAGGCTGTGCATTAAAGGGTTAAGGACGGATATCCAATAAAAGCAGGTGTAAATGCAACAATGGCTCTTGGCAAGTGACCAACATAACAACACCCACTGCTCGTTTTTGGTAAAAAAATATGTTTGGCAGTAAAACAAAAGAAGTGATATAAATGGAAGCAAAACAAGAGTTAACGTTGGTTAATGCTGCTTTATAGTGAGGTTTCATGCTGAACTGTTAAGAACTGAAGGAGAGGATTTTCTAGAGATATGCTGCTCCTGTTTGTTGGGAGTAGGAATTTGACAGGTTGTGTCATTTTACACATTGCTCCTTTAAAATACAGGACAATCACAATAAGACACGGTGCTGGGTTTTCAGAATCATTTCGTATTAATCTTATTATATAAGAAAATATATTACATCTTATATTATACCTTTTCTTATTAACATATAAATGTGGGATTACTGTGACCTGTCATATAGAAATATACATTCTTTTAAGAAAAATACATTCATTAAAAATATATATATATTCAAGAAAACAGATGACACTGGCTTTCAGAACTAACCAAAGACCCATCCTGTTATTCTTTCCTCAAAGCTGACAGACATAGAGCTTTTTCTGTGGCCTCTGTTCACCATTTTGCCTGCTGTAGAAATAGTCACCCTTTAAAAATTCAAATGGATGAATCAGTCCTATAATAATAATAATAATAATAATAATAATAATAATAATAATAATAATAACAATAATAATAATAATAATAATAATAATAATAATAATAATAATAATAATAATAATAATAATAATAATAATGATAATAATAATAATAATAATAATAATAATAATAACTCACCAGTGTTATGAAATCTCACCACACAGTGCTCTCTACATGGCTCTCAGAACACCATTACAAAACATAAGGAACATCTAGCTCATAATTGGTGAGAACTTTAAGGACAGTCACCTTCAAAGGAAAGTAACTGGTTATAGCTGTGTTTACTCATCATCTCATAAATTGGTTTGAAAGCTGAAAGATGTATCGTGGGCTCTATGTTAGGTCGCTCTACTTTCTGAAAGAACCAGCGTCGGACCTCCTCCCTCCCACATTTGCGAGTGGAATTAAAAGCAGGTGTACGTGAACACCTCCTCTCCGATAAGCACTGTGTGACTATACTTGTTGGTGTTTTCTTTCAGGGAGGGTTTCTGCGTTTACTGAACAAGGTGGGCCATATGGTGTTTTCCGTACCTGACTATTAAGAGCCACCACAACAGAACCTCACTGCCGAGCAGACTCCGACAGGGCAGCTTTACAGGAGATATGAAACTCTTCTTCATTTCTAATGTTGACGCAGCGACGTGTTTCCTCCAAGTCAGTTCTGCTCATTTAGTTTGGTCCAGTGATGCGGTGTGAGGGGCGTGTGGAGTTTTATGAAACCATATGGAACAAAAGGTATAGACACATGCTTTGGATAAGATTCAGGTTCTAGTGTTTTCTTATAGCATGCTTATTTAGTTTGTAAACAAACCCAGAGTCAGGGTACCTGTTCTTACCTGGCTTCTATTCATCTTTGGCAGTTTGTCTAGAACTGGGGTCACCATTATATCAATAAAGGGTTAATGTGGCAAGCGAGCTGAAGCGTAACCCCTAAAAAACGTACCAATCATTTACAGTTCGTTAAACTAAACGATCAAACAAGTACAATCGTGAGCTTCTGCTTGATCGGAATAAAAGCCCACCAGCACACTGACCCTTGGTGGACCCCCCCAGTCCAGAATGTGTAACTTACTGGCGGTACTCCCCATAAACATGACCCTCAGTCTACTAAGAACACGTAATCTATATCTATAACTACACTGCCTATAGCAAGGAAAGCCCTGGATTAGCAGAGAGGCGCTCTCAAATCCTCTTTGGTGGTCTTGTGCACTCGTGTGAGTGAGTACGCGAGAGAGAGAGAGAGAGAGAGAGAGAGAGAGAGAGTGAGCAAGCAGTCTTGTCACAAAACAAAAGAACAAGCTACAAAAGAATTTGGCTACTGAATCAGAGAAAAGGGCCACTTCAGCGTTGGCACTCTGTGGAAGTATGTGGAGCTCGTGCGTGGACGCGGAGTTATGAATGGCACGGCGGCGGAGGAGACAGCTATTAAGCGATAAGATAATTGCAGCACGAGCTGTGTCAGTGGAAGTGGGTGTTGTAGGCTTAATCTAACCTCATCCATAAAGCTAATGGCTCTGACTTGCTTGGCTGTTCGTAGGGGGCGAGGTCTGGGTTTCCCTCCGGACGACACCCACGTGTTTACTTCGGTGTTGCGTAATATATGCGTAGAAGATGCATTAAACATCAAACACGTCAAAGAGGCCTATTACTCTGTAGTAACTGGATTATTATGGCCGTCGTCTTGTTTTTCCTCGTCCTGCGTGGTCCCTCTGTTTAAAACGGAGATTATGTAAGTGTGGATGATATAGTGCTCTTCCGTACACATGCGTTTCCATCTTTCCTCTGTGTTTCTCTCTCTCTCTCTCTCTCTCTCTCTCTGTGTGTGTGTGTGTGTGTGTGTGTTTCCCACGGGAGGTGCCAGACGGCCAGTAATTTGGTTGTCTTGGCTCGTCTGGAGTAACACCTGCCCCCTCTCTGGGGAAACGGCCTTTCAGCCAAGAGGGAAGACGAGGAGCAAACACTTGCTGGGCAAAAATCACACTCCTGAGCAGCACACGTCGAATGACCGCCGCTTTCACTCCGCATTGTTTCCATCTCTCTGTTTATAGACCGGGCTCGGGCAGAACTAGCACTAAGCCCGGAGCCTGTGGTCAGAGACCACCCCAGCAAACACTGGCTGTGGTCAGTCTCCTCGTCTTTATTCTGACTGTTAAGGCCTCATTGATCACTTATTGGAGCTTCAGCGTGAGCCGAGTGGGCAGTGGTTAATGATTTGCACCGAGGAGGAGACAAAAGAGGGTCTGGCAGCTTTGCTTTGCTTCTTATTGTTTTATTTCGAAAAAACAACTCACCAGTAAAATATGAAAAAATGCCTTTGTTAGAAACCAGCTGTCACAGCGACTCTACTACAAAATATGTGCATAAAGCAATTAAGGGCACGACCCTGAAAAAGACGAGAATTTCTTTGGATAGCAGATAATTCTTTTTTTTCCCCTCCACTATAAAATAACTCATTGTAATCATCTGTTCTCAGTGCGGTAATGAGTACACCAACAAAAACATTTCAAACAGAGACACGTGAACACCAAAGAAGAAAACAAAACAACAGCAAAAGAAAAAAAGATCAGACTTAAGATGTCATATTTGGTCCATCAGGAAGTCCCTCCATCACCAGCGGAAGTCATATCATCTCATAGGCCCTGCCACGAGGGAGCCTACTGTACAGGCTTTAAAGAGATGGTTCTCCAAGGGTTCCTCAGCAAGTTGTTCTATATAGAACTTTGAACACGTTAACAAAGTTGGCTGACGTGCTTAAATAGTTCTTCACATGGTGCTTCTTCAGACTGATGGAGAACGTGTTGTATATGGTTCTATATGAATCAAAGAGTCTTGCAGGCATTACAGTGTCAAGATCGTATCCCTGTTTGGTGCCACTTAGAACCAAGTACAACACGTTCTCCATCAATCTGGAAGGGAACCCTGACTGTTAGGACTGTACTGAAGCTGTACATGTTCAATACTGTTAAACCATGTGGGAATATTTGCTTATGTATAACAAACATGCCAAACAGGCATCACACTGTGGTGATGATGACGATGATGATGATGATGATGGTCATATGAGTGAGGCAGTGCTTCTGAAAATAAGACAGTGTGAACACTCTTTCTCTTGAGTGATGCTACATTCTAAAGACTGAAAGATGTATTCGAGTTAAAGGACATGCTCAGCTGTTGCTCACTCAGTGGACAGCCTTTGATGTGGTAGCAAACATGGTAGCCTACTAGTCAAATATTTACTCTGTTTTTAATAAGAATTAAAATACTTTGTTTGGTTTATAAAGCATATTTGAATGGTGTTGGACCCGTACACCATACTGGGGCCACTGTGTGTTAGAATGATGATGGACCTGTATGCCATACTGGGGCCACTGTGTATTAGAATGATGATGGACCTGTATGCCATACTGGTGCCACTGTGTATTTGAATGGTGATGGACCTGTACACCATACTGGGGCCACTATGTATTTTTTAAATTGTGTTGGACCTGTATGCTATACTGGGGCCACTATGTATTTGAATGGTGTTGAACCCGTTACTTCATACTGGGGCCACTGTGTATTTGAATGTTGTTGGACCCGTTACTTCATACTGGGACCACTATGTATTTGAATGGTATTGGACCCGTACGTCATACTGGGGCCACTATGTATTTGAATGGTGTTGAACCCGTACGTCATACTGGGACCACTGTGTATTTGAATTGTGTTGGACCCGTACGTCATACTGGGGCCACTGTGTATTTGAATGGTGTTGAACTTATACACCTTACTGGGGCCACTATGTATTTAAATGGTGTTGGATCTGTATGCCATGTTGGGGCCTCTACATCTTAACAGTCCTTTGAGAAAAACGTCACCATGTAAAGAGCTATTGAAGCATGTGAGATCTTTGACTGTTCATGATTCTCTACAGAACCATCTTCTCGAGGAACCATATTTTTGAAAGTGTGTCGCTGAATGGTGATAAATGCTCATGATTCCAGCCTCAGTGTTGTGTATGTGTTTTTAGCGTTAGGCTAGGCTCGGTTCTGGGCTGTGAGCTGATGAGGACAGACTTGTGAGGAAAAACCTCACCTCTCATATTAGCCTATCTCTAATTTCATCACAGAAAATATCCAATATAAATAAACATCGAAAAAAAGTGCAGTTGGACTCCTAGCTTGCCTTTTTTTTGTTAGTTTGTTTGTCTGTTTGTTTGTTTGTTTTTTTTATAAATGTTGTTTGAATGTCACAGTCTAACACATATGGTAACGCTGCTTATTCAATAGGCTACGTACAAACACCCAACATACTGTACATTAATCTAAAAACAAACAACGCCCTCTCAACGCCAACCAGTAGAAAATAGAAACAACAAGCAGAAGCAAACGAAACGAAAGCAACCCATTAATAAGCAAAATAAATAAATAAATAAATAAAGTACGCAAACAAATAAATACATAAATAAATAATTAAATAAATAAATAAGAATGGTTAAGGTCACAATGTTATATATTTAAGTGGCACTTATACGTATTTCTTTTCTTTTTCTTCTTTTTCCTGACTGGAAAACTACTTGCTAGATCTAAGGAGCAGCTAATAGGTAGAGGGGGGAGGGTTGGGGGGGCGCTTATCTACTTCATAACCTGCCTTCAGTGCAACTGGTGATGTGTGTAGGCTCTCCTGCACTCTCCACTGCTCCATGTACTGTTGGGGTCACCCACGAAGAAGGCTATTGGAGTTCTTTTAAAGTCCCCTTCGGCTTTATTGCATCTTTTCTCCCCCCCCATCCCCCCACGCGCAGCCTACAGCCGGGACCACAGTCTTTTCATATGTTTGTTTTAAATGGTTTACGACTCTTGGAGTTCTCACCATGGTTAAAGGGGACATCATAGACGCTCTAAAACAAAGTTAAAGTTATTAGCCTAATGCCTAAAGTCTGACCAACACTTGGGCGATAGCTATCAACCCTCCCACCCCTTTCTGACAACATGTCAGCACTGAAACGCCCCCCGAAACTGCAAAGAAACACCGCGCCGTGTTTATTTAGCCGGTTAAGTTGTTCTTTTCTTTTTTTTTTAACCACCTAAACGTCCAGGACGTGGTTCAGATAGGAGATGTAGCAGATCGCCAGTCTCAGGATCTCGATCTTGGACAGCTTCTTGTCGGGGGGCAGCGTGGGCAACAGCTTCCTCAGCTCGCCGAAGGCCACGTTGAAAGCCTCCACGCGGATGCGCTCGCGCGTGGCGTGCGCCGACCGGTACTTGGCTGTGGCGCGTCGCCGCCGCCGCTTCTCCTCCCGGGTGAGCGCCTGCGGGGCCAGCGGCTTGGCCTTGCCCTCCCCCTCCCCCGGCTCGTCCGACAGGCAGCTCGCCTTGAGGTCCCCGAGCACCGTCTCCGCGTCCGACTGGCTCCAGGGCAGGTCCGGCTCGGTCTGGTCCGGGCTCAGCATCATTTTCACTCCGCTGCGAGTTTCCCGCCAATCTTCGGCTCTGCACGCGGGACCTGGGGCGACACAGTCGAGCAGTGACGTGGCAGCACGTGAATCAGCCGCTACACAGCGCGCGCTCTGCACGGACACAGGAGCGGGATCGGTGTACAAGCGCGCGCTCCTGAAAGCAGACATGGTCTGTGTGTTTATATGTAAATTCTTATTCCTTCATCTCATTAACGAAACTTATTTAACCCTTCAGTGCCCGGATGTCCTTATGACTTTACTGTCTTTTATAAAAATAACACTTGTATCACACCTTCACCTTCATATCTGAGGATTTTACACTGTAAAAATAAAAAAAAAAGATAAAAACTGAGGTAAACACAGTGGAAACCTGAGTTATCAGGGGGCTTACATAGCTTAACAATGTGCTCAGATACCCTAACAGTGTGGTATTGCGCCTGCTGTTAGGAGTTTCCCTAAACATTGAACATTTAAGGTTGCCAGGTATCTTAAAAGCCCGAATTTATTTACTTATTTCTTTAGTGTTATTTATTTTGTGTTATTTACTCACTTACTTTGTGTTTATTTTATGTATTTATTCATGCCTATTAATTTATCTTTGCGTTACTTATTTATTTACTTACTTTACATTTATTTTATTTATTTATTTACTCGTGGTTATTTACTTATTTACTTATTTATGCATTTATTTGCTAACTTACCCCTGCGTTTATTTTTTATATATAGTATATATTTCATTATGAATTTATTTTTAAATAATTAATTTTCTTACTAGTATTTCTTTATTTGTTTATTATTTTTTATTTTTTTATTTATTTACAGCAGAAGGGTGAGCAGTAACACAATTAGAAAATAGGATCTGTGTAATGATGTGAGCTACTACAGTGTTTTCTCCTGTGTGTAGTATTTCTGTCTGGTTCTGCTGTACAGCAGCTCTCTGATATTTACAGTAAGATTCTGTAAATCACTCCAGTGTTCGTGTAGAGTTCAGCTCGTTTACACGTGTTCAGTCGGAACTGCTCCTTCACAGCCTGCCCGTAACGAAGCTGCTGATAAACATTTAAACGTCTAAAGGTGCTGAAGCCGAACAGGATCTCCAGCTCAGTCGGTTCATCTGAACGCATGTGTTTCTGTTCTTAGCCTTTGTTTGATGACTGCAGCCCAACAGATGCTCAGCAGAGCTCGGCTCTTGTGCTGTTTATGTGTTTGTGCCTCGAGGCTGCTCAAATGAAACTTACTGCTTGGGCTCGTGCTGCCGCTGATCAGCTGACCCGCTGATTAAAGCCGCCGAGCCGCTGCGCGCGCGTCTGAAGTGAAACTACGCGGATAATAATAATAATAATAATAATAATAATAATAATAATAATAATAATAATAACAAAAACGCACTGATGACGTCTGACTTCTCCTGACTTTGTTTTATTGCGCGTGCACGAGGAAGCAGATCTAAGCGCACGCGGACTAAACAGCTATATAATGTCTGTCAGTCAGGGTTTCAGCAGGCGTTAAGTACGAGCTCCTCCCCCGGTCTCCATCCATATTGTTCCCCTCCGCACAAAATGAGTGCAAATATGATAATTTTCGAGTCATGTTCCGTAATTAAAATCATCCATCTGTCCCACTATAAGGTTTGGCTCGTGCTGCCTGACAGGACAAAACGGAACTGGAATAATAAGAAGCTCCAAAGGTTAACATCTGTTAGAGCTACTCCAGGGCTGAGAGCCTGAGTGCATTTACAAACACGATACTTGGCAACACCCGCACAACGAGGCTCTATAGTAAATACAACCAGTTAGTTTAAAGAGGATAAATCAATCAGAAATATTATTCATGCTGGATATATATATATATATATATAGTTCTATACGGTTCTGCTATTGTCATCCCCTATTACTATTATAAATCTGTGTAACACGACAACTATTGATGTATAATATATAAGGGCTTGTAGTATATAATAAAAATCTGTTGCATTCAAAATAAAAGCACGTACGTACAGACACGAGTCACAAATCAGATCTTCAGCCTTTAAATAAATAAATAAATAAATAAAGTAATAAATAAATGAATTAATAAACAAATAAGCACCTCTAGAGATTTATATAATTTTTTAGAGATGTGTATCCATCTCAATAATTATTAAAAGCGTGCAGTATTTATTTTTCATGTGCAAACTTTAGTATTTCCCAATTTTTCTCTCTAAGTAGAAATTATAAGCTTGTACATGCAAACCTTATTTTTATTTTTTTTATTGTTTATCGTCTATGCATGATTGTTGTCACTATATGGCTGATATACTGAAGTGTTGTTGTTTTATATATTAATTATAATCATATTTGCCGGATAAATGTGAGAAGTGTGTCAGTCTTTTTACACCTTTATTAAACTTCGCGAGCTAAAAGGGTCTAATATTAAACTTGCAGGCGTTTAAATGCATACCAGGTGGGCGAATTCACGAATACAGGATTAACACATGCATATATATATTCATATATGTTTGTAATAACTAAACGTATTCCAACAAACCGTGCTGTGCTGACAGGTCCGGTAGAGTAGATACGTCCTCTCTGCTCTCCAACTAAGCGCGCGCGGTTCCGTGGCTCCTTCTGTCCTCAAACATCCTCCTCTTCCTCCTCACAGGTCACTTCACTCACTTCAGCCTGAGCGAGCGACGGCAGGCTGCTCTGTGTGGAGATATTGTCCAGATAAAGATCTCGATGAGCTGCTATCTGGTGACCCCTCCGGCTCCAGACAATAGAGGTGCAGCGGCGGGATCAGAAGGGAAAGTGCAGAGAAATGCTGTCAGTCCTGCTGATGCGGAGCTGGCCTAGACGAGCAGTGAGCCGAGCACACAAACAGTCCTGGAGTCGAAAACCATCTCAGCTCAGATTATTTCACCTCGCGCGTCCCCTCTGTTACAGCGCTGCCCCTCCGAGTCCGGCCGAGGAAACACGAGGAGGAGTTCGCAGTGAAACGCTGTCCGGAATGACGGGGAGGTGGCATTTATTTGTGGGGTGGTATTGTCTAACACCGCCCCTTCTAACATCACACCTCCTTCTCTCTCTCTCTCTCTCTCTCTCTCTCTCTCTCACCCCCTCCACACTCCTCCAAGGTCCGTGGACAAGGATGATGCTGGGCAGAGATGGACAAAAACCCAGAAGGGGCTACATCTCCAAGCCCCCTTTCCTACATTCATTTGTATCAGTCTGTGTCAGTACATGTCAGCAAAGAAAGAGGGGCTAGCAGTGTCTTGTGGGGGACAAGCAATTTGGTATTAGACCAAAAAATGAATAACATGATGAAACTTATTTGGGATACATTTGAGAATAAAAGAGATACAGAGATTTAAACTCTTTCAGTTCTGTAGCTTTTATTTTTATTATATTTATTATATTATCTTATATTTATATTATTTAATTATGTTTTAATATATATATATATATATATATATATATATCAAGCTTCACCAGTATGTTACCATTTTATTGTTAACATTACATACAAAACTCAGACACATATGTAGGATAATCAGTTATTTTAGTCGGGATGATAAATATAGTGTTCAGTGATTACATTTCACTGCTGTCTGTGGAAACCAACTTTTATCCTTTCCAAGTAATTTGGGGTCTTTTCTTTTGGTCTATCCATCAGAGACATATTTAGACACAACACAAAGAGCAACAGCTATTTTCAAACTACATCAGAAACTAAAACACAACTAAATGAGGAGGTTTTGTTCTGACTGCATCGTGGCTCCATCGTAACCCCTGGTTTCCTTCATCACTACTATATAGGAATCAGTGTCAGAGCAGGTGTAGGAGTCAGTACGTCTGTCTATATATATATATATATATATACACATACCAAGCCTTCCTGAATCCCTTTATGTCTGTATATGAATGTATATGTATATGTATATCAAACTTTCCTAAATAACATTGTCTGTATATGTATATGTATTTACATTTCTGACTGAATGATGGTGGATTTATTATTTAAATGAGCAAGATATTAAATATTAATGTATTTGTTACCTGAGATGCTTAAAAATGGTGTATCTAGAGTTCTTTACTAAAGGAGTTGCATGCTTAAATTGTTCTGCCATCATATACCATCTATACAGCACTGAACAGGGTTCTGCAGCTGTTAAGTCAAGCCTGTAGCAGTAGAACATTTTAATTTCTCCACTATATAGAACCACGTTCTCCATCAGCCTGGAGAACCATTTCACCCTGCAAGGAATCCAAGCAAGTTATTCTATCTAGAGCTCATGGTTCTACCTATAACCACCACCTTCACCACAGAACCTTTGAGGAACCCTTGAAGAGCAGGTGAACGTGTCTACACTGACCTGGCAGAACTGCTCGTCCCTGCAAACAAAGGAACGCAAAGTTTGTTCATGTTTCACACAACATTATCGAAACCATTAGAGCCTCTCGCGGCCCTCCGTCTATCAGATCGCGCAGGGGCCCGGGGACAGGCCGGAGAGGCCGTCAAACTGTTGGAATTAAAGCGGCATGTCAATCACGAGGGAAGCTGGGGACAGCAGGGTGGGGGGTGGATTTGTGCTCCAGCTGATGCTAGATCTGTCCCTGCTGCATCTGTGACCGCAGGGAATTCAATGGGCAGGTTCAGGCTCTGCACGGCTCCTCACGCCGTCCCTGAAAGCAGCACGGCTGTATGAAGAGGCGTCTACAAGTTCTTGGCTTGCTCTACATAAAGTGGAGCTTTATTCCTTATAAAAAGCATTATTATTATTATTATTATTATTATTATTATTATTATTATTATTATTATTATTACTGCAATTGGCAATCCTGTGCATAATACGTTTCTCATCCCAGCTTTAGGCTCCTTAATGGTTTGACTATGATACAAAGCCTGGTCTCTTGGAAATACTGCTACTGTCAAATATCATTTTAGTAATTTCAACACACCCCTGCATTAAGAGGGGGGATTGGGTGGAAGCTTAGGGACCTCCCCCTACATTTAGAAATGATGTATGAAAGTTATCAGACTCACAATTAATGAAACCGGTATAGGACTGCGGTGATTTGGCTGTAATTAAACCCAGAATTAATTGTATTGTTTTTTATAGTCAATACCAACAACAGGAATGAAGCACTGGCCTGTGCTGGAATCAGATTTTACTCTACTGTGATTGTATGTTGATTAGATCCTTTTTAAAATTCTTTTTAATTATTGTTTGTATGAATATTAATCCTCATTTAGCCCTATCGCCCTGTTGCAGTAAATTTATAGCAATGCAGATTAAAAAAAACATTGTATTAACATTGTATTTAACAATTACACTGCAGTTGTGTTGGGTTAACAAAGCTGGATGATGTTATTATTGCTTATTGTTTGTTTTTGTGTTTTAATATTCTCACATAAACAACAAGATATATATCAATATCAATAGGAGGAGCCTAACTGTATGTATACTTTGTTAACACACGTTGCTCAGACCAGATTTGCACCTCTTCATCTACAAACTCCAGCAGCAAACAGGTGACGCTGCACAGCGTCGACTTATTTATCAGTTGTTTAGAAGCTGGTCGGTACACCTCCGTTCTCCTCTCCTTCCCCAAACCTCTCCACCTCGGTGCTTCAGCATGATTCTTGTGTATTCTTGGCACAAGACTGGCATCCTGGCAGCAGCCGGATCAGTAACGTGACCCTGATGTCACCCTGTTCCGCGTCCTACCCAGGGAGACCAGTAAGTTCGGGTCAAGGCTGCGGTGGTGGTCAGGGAGTGTGTCGCGGCGGCCGACCGTGCCTAACGAGCTGATTAAAACGATGAGGGAGGCTCCACTGAGTTGTCGTGGCCCCGAGCCACTGCATGGTGAGTAGGTTGGGGGGGGGGAGTTGTGGTGGTGGAGGGGGAGAGGGGCCGGCTGCTGCCTGCCACCATTGCTGTGAAAGGGAAAGTAGTGGGGGGGGGGGGGGGGGAGAGTGGAGAAGTGTAAGCCAGAGGGCTGATGGAGCAAAAGAAGGGGAGGGATGAAAAGGCAGGAGGGACGGCGGCGTGATTGATCGACAAGTTGCCTTCAGCTTTCTGTTGTCCAGGGAGATGTGACACGCAGAGGCTGGGAGATTTGGGTAGGGGGGCCGAAAGCGTACGTGTCAGTGGCACCGGAGACGTGTCAGGGGAAGAGGAAGAGCGCCACCCTGACAGGGAGCACACATGGGGTCACTCTAATTGTGTAGTGTCAGTAGGGGCAAGCAGGAGCCCCCTGTCCTGAGACTCCGGCTGGAGAAGGCTTGTGTCTGACCGCCGCAATTACAGTCCACAAACTGCTCTGCAACTAGCACATCACTCACACTCTGCACAGAGGTCACACACGGAGCGCTGACCCGTGCTTTCAATTAGACACTCGTTGATTCGGTTCCTTTTCCTCCTGTCTTCCTCCGTCCAGCAGCCACTCAACAGGTAACACCTCACTGTAGGTTGACCCCACTCTGCCTGTCCCTCATTCAAGTCTTTACCTGTCGTTTCAAGCACCGGCAGTGCAGGCGGGACAGTCGTACCCACAGCAGCCCAATAGCCCTGATGTCTTCACTGGTCAGTATAGCACAGCTGATACTGTCACTACCTTCCATGCAGCAAACTGTGGTTCAGGTGTCCACCTGGTCAAGCTTACCACACTGATACTAAGAGTCCATGGGCAAGACTCCTAACCAGCTCTGGACCATCAAACTACACACGTTTGTCAGCCTCCTACCTGTTTTAGGTTTGTTTTTTGAAGAATGTTTTGATTTAGCTGCTAACCATACACTAGAAGACTAACCCTAATCCTAACCCTAGACGTTTAATAGTCACCCTCTCACATCTAAAGACTAGTCACAGACTTTTAGTCACAGACTAGTCACAGGCTATGACTTTGCAAAGACTGGGGGTCTTTTAGAGTCAGTATTTAGAAGACTGCTACTAGATTCCTTTTGAGATTATTTCCTATTTATATGATTAAAGCGATATTCAGCTAAACTGTACTGTTCGCTGGTAGACTAATTGTAAACACTGTAGACCCGTTTGACTGGCATTTCAAGGCCTTCAGCGATTTCTGTCCACCTTTTCTCCTTTTCCACTCTGTTGTGGTATAAATGTGAAGACACGACAAAGAGGCGCTACAGCTCACTCCACAGCTCACTCCACAGCTCACTCCACAGCTCACTCCACAGCTCCACCAGTTTCTCCTTCTACTGTACAGTCCAGGAGAAACACAGTTTCCGAACCCTCGCAGGTCTCCTCTCCATGTCTAACTTCTTTACCCGCCAGACAGTCCTGTACTTGCCTCGCGGCTTCCCGTTTGATGTTGAAAGGAGCTCTCCTATTGGCTGTCAACAATGTTCATGTCACTATTTACCTGAGCCAAGACTTACGACATATGATATATTAAACACGGTTGATTTTATTTTATCAGACGCTAGGACTAGACTTACAACTGCAGTATGACCACCTTACACTAAACGATTGAGATGACGCGAGCGTGACTCAACTCTAGCAAGACTCTTATGATTTCTTTCCGACATTGGAGGCCAGCACAAGTTTGGGTTGTATAAGTTGAACCATGACCTGCCCTGGCTGGACAAAGACATTAGCAAGTTGACAAATAAAACACTCTTTAGAGTGATCTGAGGTCGTAGCCTACAACTGACAGCAGTACAGTCAACATGATATAATCAATCAATCAATATTTATTTATATAGCGTTTTTAGAATCAGTATTGTCTCAAAGCAGCTTTACACAAAAACAGTTTAAGAAAAAGAGGAATCAAAGAGAAGGATACACAAAAACAGTTTAAGAAAAAGAGGAATCAAAGAGAAGGATAGTAAAAAAGAGTTATTGCATAGCAAGACGTGAGAAAGGGTATTGAGATCCAAGCCCCCCTAGAGCAAGCCAGAGGCGATGATGGCAAAAAAACTCTCTATTAAAGAGAAGAAACCTTGATTGATACCCAGACTCAACCGAGGAACCCATCCTCCTCTGGTTGACCCCAGACAGAGAGAGAGAGAGCAACAGAGATAATGAGATAGTAAGACAGAATACAATAAGAAGCTCTGCTTAAACATGTTCCATAAATATTCTAGTTCAGGAGGTGGTGATGTGGCGGCTCTACTGTTAATAGTTCCGGTCAGTCAGGCTGACGAGCAGGGGAGCATCCTCAGGTCAGACAGGAGGGACAGATGATCAGCTTCTAGCAGCTCTAATGACTTCCAAGTGATGACTCAGGCAAATGTTGAGAGAGAGAGGATAGGAGGGGGGAGAGAGAGAGAGAGAGAGAGAGAGAGAAAGAGAGAGAGAGAGAGAGAGAGAGATAGAGGGGTCCATTTCTGGAGAGACGTTAGAGAGATACAGCTGATATTAGCAGAATGCTTGTGCAAACAGGTGAGTGTTGGTCTAGTTTTAAATGTGGAGAGCGTGTCTGAGTCCCAAACAGAGGGCGGGAGGTGGTTCCACAATTTGGTGGCTACATAGGAGGAAGCTCGACCACCTGCTGTGTTTTTTTTCTAATTGGAGAAACTGTCAGCAGGCCGCTGCTCAGTGAGCAGAGCGTACGTGGTGCATCAGTGTGCGATCAGGTGATCTTATGCTGGTTCGCTACTCCAGCATTGGCTGGCTGTTCACTCGCCATTATGATGCTTCAGTGGTAACCAAATGTTGGTCTTCTGGAAGTTTAAGTTCATCAAGATCTTCACTCAATTCTTGGGGAAATTGGGCACAGTGAGCATAGTGAAAAGTTTTTCAGAGGTATCCCGAGCATGGTTACAGTTCCTAGGCACAAGATGAAAGATCAATTAGGTGAACCACCATCACCACGCAGGCCAATGGTGCATCTCTAGTCAGTGAGGAAAGAGAGAAGCTCGCTGGTTGTGGGTGAAGCAGCTAAACAATCACAGCAGACAAAACATGCAATATCTTGGGTTCATACGATCTCCAATGAAAAGTCAAAGTAAATGTAGGAAATATTGCATTTTCTTCAATTGCCATTCCATCCCATCCCAGCTGATCCTGATTTGTAGTAGTACCATAGCTGTGTGTTGTTCTGGATGAGATCATCTGACAAATGTAAAGGCTTCCAGTCTCACTCTTACACTTTAAAGGTGTAAGATTCACCCTTCATCATACATAGTTTCTCCTCCTTTACCATCAGTTCTTACCAGCCTAAAAGTAGTGCCACCAGCTCAACATCATCAACTTCACCTTATTAATTGTGTTTAGTTTGGAAGGTGGATGACTGATGAGAGGTTATTGCCAAGAACTTCAGCCATCATTGTGTTTACTCTATCTGTCTTTAAACGATGTAACCTGGTACGTGGCCTTCAACATGACGGATGGAAGATTAGAATATGCTGTCCATGCAGGGCTACTTCTTTATATTTTCAAGTTGGACTGATTCAACTCGACACTGCAGTGACTCACTATCGCCTCCAGAGGTACAAAGTGGTATTACGAGACAGGACTGGCTGGGGTAGCTGGTAACTTCAGTAGATATCTCTGTAGCACGATACATAGACGTTATTGAAACTCAAAATTGTTATTTCTTCATATTCTGTTGATCTTTTTAGTTTTAGTTCATTTTAGAATGTTTTAAACTAAAAATCTAAAAAAACAACATATTGCTCCTATAACAGGCTGTTTTGTTAGTGCCATAAATAAGCTCTGTTCTGATTGGCTGCCCTGTTTTATGTTTTATTCAAAAAGCGGTCCAGGTTGAACCCTTCCTTACAGTTCCAGTGTGAATGGGCAGAGCTGTAGACTAAATAATGTCTGTCGTATCAGCTCCACTTACCGTGTAGGAGCACTTTGTAGTTCCACACTTACAGACTGTAGTCCATCTGTTTCTCTGCATACACTGTTTTACCCTGTTCTTTAATGTTCAGGACCCCCACAGGACCACCACAGCACAGGTACTATTAGGGAAGTGGATCCTTCCCACTGATGATGGTGCTGTGTTAGTGTGTGTTGTGCTGGTATAAGTGGATCAGACACAGCAATGCTGCACCTCAGCATCACTGCTGGACTGAGAATAGTCCACCAACCAAAACTATTCAGACAACAGTGTCCTGTGGACGGAGTCCTGTAACCACTGAGGAAGTACTAGATGACTAACCCAACTGTACAGCAACAGATGAGCTTCTGTCTCTGACTTCACATCTACAAGGTGGACCAGCAAGTAGTAGGTGTGTCTAATAGAGTGGACAGTGAGTGGACACAGTGTTTAAACACTCCAGCAGCTACTTGTGCCAGCACAACACTAACACGCTAACACACCACCACCACGTCGGTGTCACCTCCAGTGCTGAGGATGACCCACCACCCAAATAATATCTGCTCTGTGGTGGTCCTGTGGGGTCCTGATCATTGAAGAACAGGGTGAAAGGGGGCTAACAATGGACTACAATGAAACAGATGGACTACAGTCTGTAAGCGTAGAGCTACTGAGTGCACCTGTATTGTAAATGGAAGGAGGATAAAATGGACAATGTGTGTAGATACAAGGAGATCCTTTAGATGTTCTACATACTACATATTACTAGTTATACCCCACATATGATTCTTTATTAAAATAAAGCGAGGAAATCTGGCTTTTCCACGATACGGGCCCTGTTGAAGCATAGCAGTTTTTACGTACGGGGTCCCTTTAGTATTATTTGCACTGAACCTAGTTGTACCACTGATCTCAGACACTATCCAGCAGCAACAGCGCTGGCCTTTAATGAACCGAGTGTGCTCAAACTCTAGACCAGTTTGAAAAGACCCTCCCTCCCAAAAAGAAACCCCTGAACTCTATAGTAGTACCCCTTGATTGCTACTCTGTTCTACCTGCCTTGCTGTGCCGCACTGGAACTCCCGCGCCCTGCTATTGGTTCCTGTGTGTCCTGAGACGAATGGATGAAACGGAGGGACGAGACACTCTGTCAGTAAGAGGAGGACTAGTGGCCGAGGAGTCCGTCTGGATTCACCAGAGAGAGAGAGAGAGAGTGAGAGAGAGAGAGTGAGAGAGAGAGAGAGAGAGAGAGAGAGGTGGATATTTTCTGATGCACCCATTAAACTCAGTCACGGTGCCATGTCACTGAAGGAGGAAGCAGTTGTGAGGGAACTACAGAGCAGGTGCTTGTTTACACATCTTTTGGGAGTGAATAATTGAAAACGGAGTGATAATGTAGTGACAGCCACTGGGGATCTCTGTTCTCATTCTTCCCCTGTTTGGCTCCTCACAGTCTATAGTCGGATTCAAGAGCTGACAATGAGTTTGCAACCTGTCAGGCTTTCAGGCTTCACAATCAGAGGACAGCGACTCGTCTCGTGCCTATCGCACGTCCCAAAAATGAGAACAACAACAACAATTTCCTTTCTATTTCGAGCCACTAAACGCTGTGTTGTGCTCGGGTTACAACCTGGCATCCCCGCAGTCTCCGTTCATTGCTCCTGGCAAAGCGCGTGTGGGTGGCAGGAGGCTTCCACAATGACACTGGAGCTGGCCAGTAATGAACAGGAGGTGTGGGAGAGAGAGCAGGGGGCCTGTGGTCCCATGTGAGAATGTGGCCATCACCGAGGCCCCCGCCAGCCTTCTGCACCATCTGTAGTCCCAGCAGGGATCCCCCCCCACCACCACATACAAGTACATAAATGAAGCCGGACGCGCACACTCTCACACATGGAGGTATAAGGAGACATATTGTGATTGTTGGTGAGTTCCTGCGTCTACATAAAAACAAATCTGCTGCTTTCAATATTTGGCCGATTCCATGAGGGGGCTGCCGTTTAGCCCATTTAAGTCCTTCAAAATTGTGTTCATTTATTAGTAAAAATGATTGAACACGTTTTTAAGCTTTCTAAAAGGTTTCTTTCCTGTCACCGACTTTAACGTGTAACAGGGTTGAAAGTGACAGCGCTGAGTTTATTAGTATTAAAGTGAGTAAAACACACACTGTGGCTGTTTCCACTGATTGCCTTAACGTGTGCTTTTAGAGTTAATAGATCACTTTCACTCTAAGACTTGGTGAAGAGGGTGTGACGTTTAAAGTGACCTCATCAGTTAGCGTCGCCATAGCATTAAAAATAAAATATAAAAACTAGAAAATGGACTTCTCTTACTTCCAATGATCTTCGGATGATGTGGATTCTGGTGGAACCTGTGGTTTATGGAATAATCCAGATATTTTTTTATTTTAAGCAAATTTTGGGGCGAAAAAATACAACTGCTGTCGGACAAATCATTGTTTTTGTTTTTAGTATTTCAAGATATGACATATTTAAAAGTGCCTGCCACGTTTTTACATTGTGTGTACATTTTATGAGGAATAGACCAAAAGAAATGCCCCAAAATTAATTATTATTAACATTAAACATTTTATTAACATTACTAACATTTATTAACATTAAAATGAAAGCATGTTTTGTTGGTCTACTTAAAAGTGGATGACTTATTTAAAAAGTAGCTTGAAGCATGAGATCTTGAGTGGATTTTCATTAACTTCTATATATTATTATTATAAATAAGTATTGTAACAATCGTATTTCTCAGTGAAGTGTAGTAACGGTGGGTTTCCTGAGCACTGTAGGTAGATTCTCTACCTTTACCTGAGTCTTTGGAATGTCTTTTATCTTTACTTCTTGTATATATTTGTGAATGTAAGATCAGTGGGATGTGATTGGCACCTAATTATCAGCTAACGGATTAAGAGATTGTGATATGAGTATTAGATACCATCTGGGCAATAAGCATAAACAGAGACTCCCATATACAGCCTGTGATTTGACTGCTAGAATGAAACGTGCCGTGTTTATACTTATGAATAATTTGATGAGCTCTGCTCTGATTGGCTGGTTTACACTGAAACACTGTGATGATCGCTGAGACACAACACACTGAAATAGGAACTATAGACTGAACCTCTGTGTAAATCAGCTGGTTAGCATTTGGTTAGCTATGCTAAAGTATCCAGTGTTACCTATACCAGCTACTTGCTTTGGTCTCACCATCAACACAAAGTAAATGAAAGTTGTTACTGTGAAACTCTCAGTTTCAACCAGCAAACAGTGATAAACTCACACAGCAGGGCGGCTGTTGGGCTCGAGATACCAATAAAGGTGGAACTGCTCGTCTCTTCAGTCTCTTTAGTATTAAACTCTGAGGAAGCAGAGTTTCCTCAGACTCTGAATGTTATGCAAGGTTTGAGAAACTGTCCAGAGTGAAATCTGTTGAGCAAAGTGACAAATTAGAATAAGAATTAAAAAGAAACTGATTTCTGCTTCACCAGTTAGTTTTGCACAAGCTGTAGCATTTAAGGTGGAATGGATCATTTGATTAAGAATTAAGAATTTTATTAAGGAAGCCAATTTCAGCCTCAGTTAAAGATGAGCATCAACCAACCCCGCTGACAGTTGGATTTCTTAGGAAGGGTACCCGACATCCTCTTCACAGCCTGGAGCAGAACATTTCTGCATACAGTCTCTTATTTTCCTGCTGTTGCTCTGCTGTTGGAGTATATACATTTGCGGAGAGTGTAAATATTAATGAGTCAGGACTGCTGCATCTAGGATTTTGGAACCAGCCTGCTTTGCCGTCCTCTTTTGCAAACGCTGGATTCATTTTTTAAGGTGGAACCGCAGAGTGTGAGCTTCACAGTATGTCAGTTCTATGTACTGAACTCTCCTTAATCAGCTACGATCATGTAAATACAGTTTTTCATTCTACCTTTAATAACAGAGCCGATCCTGTCTAGTCAGTATTACACCGGTCTCCTGAGACTCCTGTCTGGTCCGGCCCACACTTCCACTAACTCCGTTTACATTTCAGTCAGAGTTTCTGTGCCGATTTCAGCATCTCACTGGCTTTTTTAGGCAATTTGATGTTTCTCCATGTATTTCAGAAGAAATTTTGTATTTTGTCTAAGAAGCTAATATTACTATGTGGGGCATCACAAACATAACACATTTAAAATTGGCTCTATTTGTAATATATAAGTTTTTGGGCCCAAAGAAAAATATTATTGCTGTCCAAAGCAAAAACAAACATTTCCAAAATTGCAACTTGACTAAAGAAATCAAAACATTGTCAGCTTTTAATGCAAGTTAATGCAAAGAGGTTGATTTTGGAGCATTTCTATTGGTCCATTCATCATGAACCTTCAAACGATATAGAAAAATGAATAGTGACCAAAATAGAGATGTTTTTCTTTGGACTGTGACGAAGTGTAACTTTACGACTTGACACGATTTCAACTCTTGTGGAAAAAATAAAAATATACAAAATAATTGCTTATGTTTTGGCAGCGACCGTATGGACTGGGGACTGCAAGTGTTTACATACTGCATCAAACTCTGTAACCAACAAACAGAGATAAAGGAAAAATTCAGTGTTGTGTGGTATGGCCCTTTTTAATGAATGGGGCAGATATAAGAGCCTAGAGCTGTCACTCAAACGCCCTGCATCCATGTGTGGGGTCTAAAACTGACTCCACTCAATTCTACTGTGAAATTGCATTGGACCCAGATGCTCCTGCAGAATTCTTGGCTTGAACTGAGGCTCGAAAGGAACAAAGCCAGCGTAGCGTAGGGTGATACAAACAGGCAGACAAAGATGTAAAGCATCAGTTGTGGGGGGCTAACAGAGTCAGGTGAGAAGAGGCCCCATTAGTTAGCTAGTGACTCAGGTGGGTGCAGATGTCTGAAACATCTGGGTGCAACAATGCATGATCTCCCTTCCTCTCTGCTCGCTAATGCTTCTGCCAATGGCTTCCGCTGTCTCTCTCTCTCTCTCTCTCTCTCTCTCTCTCTCTCTCTCTCTCTCCCCCTCTGTCTGTCTAGCGCTCGTGTCCATGGCTAATGCTTTTCACATCAATATCAGTAACTCTGCCTCCACCTTTAGTTGTCCATTTCTTTAGCCTTTCAATCAGTCCTCTTAAGCTCTTCCCCACCTAACCCAGGGTCAGGCCTCTCTTCATTTAACTCCTCACATCTAACTCACCCTGGCCTCACCCTTCTCTTTCCCTCTCTCTCTGTTTCACCCCCCCCCTCCCCAATCACTCCCTCCTCTTCCACCTTTTGGCCTGTGTTTGTATGGCAGCGCAGGCCGCTCTTTAAATCGTTCCTCTTTTGCTCCTCCAGCTGGCTGATGGGTTCATTAGACAGAAAGCCATGCCAGGACTCCGCGATGCTCCAGTAAAACCACAAGGGTGGGTGCACGTGCAGACATGTGCGCTTTGCAGACCCCTCGCCGCTCCCTTGGCATCTCGGCTGGCGTCGGGACGAGCAGGCAGGATGACCACATGGTAGTATGGAGAGCGGGGGAGGCCATTTCGGGCGAGCTTGGACTCGGGGCTCTCCGCTTTAATGAACTTGTTTCGTGCGTTGGCTCCACCATCCGTTCCTGAATTACAAGGATCCGACCAGCCTCTTGGCACCTAGGCGGCCTGTTTGCCTGCAAACCGGATGGCTGCATGGCACCGGCGCTGGGTGCTCCGCTCAGATCCTACATATTCGGTGAGAAAGAGAGAAAATGGCAGAGGATGGAAATAGGAAACGAAGTGCAACTGTGGAAGTGAGCAAGCCGAACCTGAGATCACACAGCCCAGAGGTGGGGAGGTGGCGCGGGCCTGTCAAAACCAAAGAGCCCTAGAGACGGCGGCAAGGTTGGTCCTTTACCTTAACAGACGCCTACACGGGAACACATGGAGAGTACACGCACGTCTGCTTCTCTCTCAGGACACTTGGAGGCATCTCCTGGCATGTCGAAGCAGGAAGTGCTGTTAACACTGTTAGGGAGATGGGGATTGCAGCAGGCAAATGTGATAACAGCCAGGGCTGTCTGAAGACGAGCCTCCACCTCAAGAGATATTTCCGTCTGGTTCCCTCTTTGTTTATCAGAGCTGTAAAAGTCTGGTGTTACACTTTTGTCTGAATTCATTCGACCTGCCTGACTGTGTGTTTCTTCAGCTGCTCACGAAAAAGAGCACCACGGAGCCCGACCGAGCCGATCTTTAGTGATTCTACATTTATTTTTCACTTAATAAGCAATAACGTCTGCTTAGAAATGATTGTATTGTGTTATTGCTAGCCTTGTGAGATCTTACGTAAGAACATAATGAATAGATCTGTACGGCTTGCTACTTCCTCTCAGAGCCTAACTGCTCCATTTAAACAATTGAATTGCTGATTTGCTAAGTTTTATTAAAGACTCAGCTAATTGCTTTGGTCCAAATGTATTCTCAGCTCGACCACCTCGAAACCAAACATGAAAGATCTTAAAATTAAAGATATCTTAAAACCTTTTATACTAACAGACCTACCAGTAATCCAAAGAGGTGGATCTTACTGCCCTCATTCTGGTACTCAGGTCAAACAGAAGAGAGTGAACTAGTGAGAAACCTAAGCAATATGGATACATATATGTATTAAACATAATCCTTTAATTTCCTCACATGTGCACATCATCAAGATCACATCAGCAGCAGCTACACGGGCAACAAAGCCAAAATGTTCTTGGATTTATAACATGTTAATAACAGGTTAACATGTTAATAACTTGTGTATTGGCAAGAACCTGGCAATAGAATACATATCATGATACAGCAGCATATTCAATATACTGCGACACTGCAAGCAAAGTGATATATTGCGATTTTTCTAATCTTACTATTAAAACACACCACTATATAAATAGGTTTGCTAATACTTACAATAGCATTGCATCCTTGTGCTGCTTGTTAGTGTTGGAGTGAAAAGATGTGTAGTTTATAAGAAGCACTAAACTAGACTAAACAAAAAAAAACTAGCTTCAGGCTAAATATGAGCGGCAGGAATGACGGCATACTACAAACGGGATGTGGTAATGTGGTATCTGGGACGCCCCAGTACATCCTGAAGAAATGTCAGAATGTCAAGCATGTCAGAATTCTTTCCCACCTTGACATCCTATAACCTGGACATTGATCAGAGTGCTCTCTGGTGCACATCTGTAAGGAGTGAAGAGAAAGCACCAAACGGTGAAGAAAAGCACCAATCAGGTAGAACAATGAGCCACAAATTACATTTATCACTCACGTTCACTCAGAATTTTACTGCACTGCAAACACAAAGCAGCACTGCAAACACGTTCTTCACGACCCTGAGAACTCGACCCCAAGAACCCGAAATCATGTTTTCTTTTGTTCTGTTTCTTTTGGAACCCAAAACCACCAGCGGCACACACACGTAGCCATAACTGAGCCTCCACCTTGACAGTACCTAGTACCCTGACCAACACGAGAATTTATGCTACTATGAGTCCCTAATCTGACACAGTGACCACAATCATTGTGTAGTCCAATCCCAGCGTTGTTGAGAAAAGTAAGTGGATGAAACAGAAGAACATTTGCTGATTAAACAAGGAAGCTGCCCATGTTTTCAAAATGATGAACTTTAATGTACTTCGTTGATCCCAGAGGGAAACTCAAGATCCCTGCATTTAACCCATCCATGCAGTGAAACACTTACACTAGAGGGCAGTGAGCACACTTGCCCAGAGGGATGGGCAGCCCTGCCACAGTGACTGGGGAGCAGTCAGGAGCTAGGCGCCGTGCTCAAGGACACTTTAGTCTTGGTCTGTTGGTTCATTAGATTCCAGTCACAAGGCTGCCTCTCTAACCCCCAGCCTACGACTGTCCTGCGATCTGACCAACCCAGAGACCAGACGTCATCACTGAAAATTTTTGGGATTATTTGGATCATGAGAAGCAGAAAACACAACCAACCTCTAAGGCTGAACTTCGGAGGTGTGGCTGAAAACAAGCCTGCTGAAAAGAAGGAAAGCTGTAATAAAGACTGAATCAAAGTACACGTTGGCTGTGTCTCAAAACCTGAGTGTGTAAGTAGGCTGTCTAGGTAGGCAAGTATCAGCGTTCTCTCCTCATCTCTCCTCATAAACAGATTACTGAGACGCTCTAGTTAGAGAGAGACTGCGTCACGGCTTGTTCCGCCCACTGCAGCAGGCGACCGGTGGAGTTTCAGAGGGGGTGGTTTTGACATGGGCTTCCATCGTCACTCAGCAAACTAGCTAGAGGTGGTATCTTAGCGTTAGCTGTTTCTCCAGCTAGTGTCACCACAGTGGGCGGAAATGATCATACAGTTAAGCCCGCCCCCACTTAGAGGAAAGATATGATTGGTCAGTTTTACTGTCATTTGAAATCGATATCATGCTGAATTAGAACTGCCTGACCCCCTCTGTACATGAACAGCGGGACCACCAATCACCAACATTCCTTATAGGGGGAGACACAGGCTCACAGGCTTCCACTTAACCCCTCACGTTCCAACACAGATTGAATAGACACGTTTGAATATATATATATATATATATATATATATATATATATATATATATATATATATATATATATATATATATATATATATATATTTGTGTGTGTGTGTGTTAAGAATATTTTAGGCCCTCTGAGAGGGTGTAGAGGGCCGTCACGGTTTCCCAGAAACACATTAAATGACAAGAAACACATTAAAACTCCAGAGAGAATCAAAATAACTCACATTTTAAAACCACTTCAGTGCTCGTAGATTTACCTGTGTTGCATCATGGGATTGTCTTAGTGGCTGAGGAAGCGTTCACTGCTTTTTTCAAATCAGTTCTAAATAAGGTTTCTCAGTAGACAGCATGTTTAAGATATCTAAGAATTGGGACAGTCTACATGTCAGGAGTGCATACTATGATGTAAAAGGCTGCCTATGTAGGAGCTCACTAGATTTTAAGACACACCCACTGTGTTCTAGTTGTTGAGGTTATAAATGCGGGTGTTTTCGTCCAGTTTTCCTGACACTAGAGTCCAGCTTTACCTGGAAACCGGATAAATGAAAGGTGGTCTCTGACTTTTGCACGGTACTGAACGCTTTTAAACAATCCGTGGCCAGCGCGCTCCTTCTGACAGAGGGTGGAGATAAAAAGGTCCAAGTGAGTGTTTGTTGTGCGCCTGTGCTGCAGGTACATCAGTGGCCTGTAATGAGCGGCGCTAAACTAATGAACCTGCACAGCGAAAGTGACCATAAACATAACGATGCTAATCAGCATAACTCTAAAACCAAATACCAGAACCATGCTGCTAGCGCTCGCAATTATCACTCGCTCTCTCTCTCCATCGCTCTCAACCGCAAACCCCACCGGAGGCAGACCCAGTTTTCTTTGATTCTCCTTTTTTTAGTCTTTTCTTCAGCCACACAAGTCTTCTCCACACCTCCTGGTCTTTCAGGGTCACGACCTTCTGCAGTGGTCCTCAGGTGCGGCTTCAGCTGAGTGGGGAGAACGAGAGATAAAAAGAGAAAGGGGAAGAGAGGGAGCCAGGCAGAGAGGAGGTTAAGGTGATGGTTATCCGAGCAGAAACATGAAGAGAGATGCAGGAGCGGACTGAAGTGGAGAGAAGAAACAGAGGCCAGGCTGAGGGACGGGAAAAGAGAGAGAGAGAGAGAAAGAGAGAAGGAGAATCTTGGACAAACAAATCAGATTCAGAGTCACTTGTTTCTTTAGCCGAGTTCATTTTAACACACAACAAATTGGACTCATATTTCAGTGTTGTGTAATCCTCGTACAGGTAAACACCATTCATATCATTTACTGGACCAGTTCTGGAGCTCCAGCTGGTCCAGCTGGTACAACAAAAAGTCTGAGAATATTTTAACCGTAGATCTCATTTCCGAAGTGTGTCCACATATCTGTTTCTCATTGCTGAGACAGTCGTATGTAAAGGTTTGGGCAGCCCTAGTCAAGTTACACCACCAAAAAGTATTAGGCCTCTAAGTTCAGTGTTTAAAACTCTTTATCTTAGCAGTCAGTGTATTTCCACCAGCATTAGAACAGACTTAAATAGGCATAAACACAAAAATATTTTATTGTGAAAGTAGTAGATCATGTCTTGAGCTCCTGTTTGAAGAACAAAGTTAGTTCCAGATTTCTCCTGGACCCTAGAGACATTGGATGAGTTCCTTCAGCAGTAATCTAGATTTAGCTTAATGAAGTACTGAGCAGTCAAAGCAGGTAATAGATGATAACTGTAAACAATACGGGGTTGTTTGCACAAGAAAAATAAAGAGTAAAAAATAAAGAGTTAAATAAACGCACTTACAAGAAAAACATGTACTTCAATTTTTATCAATTCTAATTTTTCTACATCGTTTGGACGCAGCAGCTGCCAATTTAATTGTGTGAAAATTTTATAACAAATGGACCAATAGAAACGCTCCAAAATCAGTCAAAAAATCTGGTTCCCTTGACTTCCATTAAAGGTGAAGACTGTGTTTTTGTTCTCTTCTCTTGGCCATTTTTGAGATATTTGTTTTTTTGGACAGCAACAATATGTAAAATAACAGATTATTACTGTATTAATATTATTTAATTTTTGTTTAAATATTGTGTTTTGCTGAGCAAATAAAAGCTTCCTGTCAGGAAAAAAAAGGTTTTTATATATAAGCTACCAGAGTGCCTACAACCTTCGCCCACCGCTTTATAAGTTTTGTTGATTATCTAAGTATAAAAAAATGCAATACATATTAATGCTTATTACTGTGTATACTGAATTTAATGTATTGGCCAAAACTAAAAATATGGCCTGCGCAAAACATATAGCAAATAGTTTTTATCCAAAATGTTACATTCAGAAAATCCTATGTTCAAAGTAGAGAATGTTTGAACTTGTTTCCACTTAGAAAATCAATAAAACATGTCATTTGACCAGGACTGTCCAAACTCCCTCTTTACTGTTTTCTGTATAAACTATAATGAATGAAACTAAAAAGGAGTGAATGTTATGTAGGAAAAGAAAAAGCTGATTGGTTTTCAGTGTGTTGCAGTAATGAAAACCAAAATAAAGAATATTAAATACAATTCACAAAATATGTTTTAGGAATTTACACAGTATAGAGACCACACAAAGAAAACAGGAGAACATTACATACAGATACATCTTCAAACCTTAACTAATCAAATGTCAGAACTGTGTTCAGGTGATATTCATTCTGCTTCCTATCAGCACCCCTGAACAATCCTGCCTGGTTACGTTTCTCCAGAACCAGAATCTCTAACTGCTTATCTACCCTGCAGTGTTGATAAATCTGTACATCTCAGTTTCAGCCTTTCCTAATTCTCTCTCTTTGAGTCCCAGTCGTTAATATGTTCACCCAGTTGGTTCAGGCGATGTAGGTTCAGCTGGTTCAGAGGAGAAGAGAGTAGATGAAGGGACGTGAGAGGAGAGGAGGAAAAGAAAGGAGGAGCGAACGAGAGGAGAAGAGAAGCGAGTGGAGGAGAGGGAAGAGATGAGAGGCGAGGAGAAGAGAGGGGAAGAGAGGGGCAGGAGGGCAGCTTTGCCCCCCCCCCTCTTTCACCCCCCTCCCCCTCCTGTGTGTGTTACCCCAGGGACTGCCCCGGCCTGGCTCGGCCTGTACGCCATCTGCTGCATAATGTAACGGGATGGAACCCCAAATCCTTCATTTACACTCTCTGCCTGTCATCTGAGCGTGCGCTCACGTTTGGGTGTATTTTGTTGTGTATCTTCTTAACAGAAGCTCAAATCTCCAAATCAGGAAGTTCATTAGCTGCAGGATAAACGGAACTCGTGTTTTTGATGTGTAACTGATATAAAATGTCACTTTTAATGTTTTCTAAAGTGAACATTTGCGCCTGGCATTGTCTAATTCGGAGAATTCTGAGTATCTTCTTAAACGAAACCTTTTAAATAGCTTGTTTCTACACGCCGACGCTGGAGGACTCGTATGTTTCTGCCTCAGTGGTTTTGGATTAGAGTAAATATGTGCATATCAGTCCATTTGCCACCAAACATCACTTCAATGGTGTTACGAGTATAAAAGCTGAGACCCCAACAATAAGCTGCTAAACAGTCATCGTTTACCACGTCATCTCTTTAAGGACATCATTAACGCAACACTGACTCACTTTTGAAAATATCTCGCTGCGATTTTGGCCACACAAACACGCACGCACAGACTTATTAAAACCCTCGCTCGTGCCCATAACCGTAGGTGTGGCGAGTGGTCCCCTGTATTCCCCCGGGTCTGCTGAATTCGGCCATCTGTTTTTCCACTAATAACATTTTGTCTTCTCCTTCCTTTTATCCTCGTCTCCCCTTTCTCTATATTTGATTTCCTTCACACCATTTTGCGTAATCACACCTCTTTAGCACTCAATTACGTTATCCCGGCATAATCTCCTGTTTGTTTGTTTATTCGTCCTTGTTTATCACCGGCTTTGGAGCTGCTTTGCCTGTACGCTAGCATCATCTGTGCATTGTTGTTGTTGACATCTGTATCCTATCCCACTTCACAGAGTAGCTGGAGACAAAGAAAGCACTGATTTATTCACTTATAGCGGTTGTTATTTTAGGTTTGAGCCTTATGGTCACGCTCAGCTGTTAAGCGAGGGTCTAAAGTGGAATGTCATGTGTGGTCTATCTTGTAGGTTATCACATACATAGCGTATGTACTTAACAATACATTTTGTATACAACTCTGTTGTTGTAATGTAACTTCCATGTTAGCTTTAGGTTACAGTGTCAGATGAGGGCACTATAATCTACTTACATTTAAAACATTGCACTTCTATAATAAACAACAGCAGCAATAAATAAAAACATTAGTATATACAAGTTTATGTAAAGCAGAAACCGATATGTGTTCTAAGTACAGAAAAATGTGTTAATAACCACCCAGACAAATTAGAATGATTAAAAAAACTATATAATAAAAGATTTTTTAATATGATGTCATGTTATAGCACTACTGTGGCACAATCTGCAGATGGAGGGCAGGAAGTGATTTTCTACATAAGAAAAACCACACAAGATCTCAGAATAGCCTGTGGCTTGTTCAGCTTATAGTTACTGAAATTGACCAAGTAACCAAGAGGAGCTTTAATCAAGTACCAAAAGTTGTTTGTGAGGAGTAAACATGAAAGAAACTAAATGAAAAATGGCTAGAAAACCTTTGTTTTTGATCAGGAAGAGCCTGATATTATTATTATTATTATTATTCAAGGTTTTCCTCCATTAATAGTGCACTGGAATGAAACTGCAGCATCATTTTGGGAAAACTGGTTATCAAGAAAGTACCTTCAGCTTTTTGCACAGTTTATTGATGGGTGTCACTGGTGTTAGATTTAAAACTTTAAACATGAATTATCAACTGTAACATTAGTGTCGAGAGGCGCCACACAGTGGAATGTTTGCTGCTGGTTAGTCCTCAGGACTGTAAAAGAATACCCAACGACTAGTATCGTTAAAAATCATTAAAAAACTGCTCCTCTTCACAGCCTTAGAATCAGTCCAACATATTTTCTATATATCTTTCTCTCATAGCATTATCTAAACTAACACAGTACAGGCTCCTCGCCCAACATATTGTCCATTCTGCTTTGTAATTCCAGAATTCCTCCAGAAATTTCTCCCATTTGTGCAAGTTAACACAATTCTGAATTTAAAAATAAGAACAGACAGTTTAACACATTTAACTTCACCATTTAGTACTGCATACTGCATAACATGTTTAGAAATAAATAGAGACACTACTGTAGCATAACCAAAAATATAAAAGATATATATATATATATATATATATATATATATATATATATATATATATATATATATATATATATATATATATATAGCACTGTCTAATGAAACCAAGCTATTTTGGAGCATTTCTATTGGTCCATTCATCATAAAATTGTTTCACAATGTAAGCATCAGTTGCTGCATTTAACTAATGTAGAAAAATAAAAATAGCCAAAAATGGAGATGGAATTTTTGGTTCTCTACCAGATAACACTTTTTAATAAATAAGATTTAATAAGTGTGTGAATAATGTTTAAAACAATTAAAGAACCTTCAGATAATACAAAGGTGTGTACATGCAAGCCAAGGACCATTTAGGAACTGTTATATTTTTGGTTGTATATATGATTTGGTAAAACAACTTTTTCTATTTAGTACATTAGTGGAACAAATATTGTTTTTCTATGTAGCCTCAAGGGTGTAGCAAGGACCACAGCTACAAAACCATCACTACAGTATTAATGTGCTTTTCGATACGAGGTGGATTTTGAAGAAAATTCCATTCCATCCATCCACTGTTTAGCATTTCTTATAGTGGATTGGTTAAATTGCCAAATAATTGAGTTCTCTCCAGAGCCTCCAGAGCCATTCCCTGATATAAGCAGTATAAACAGTCATTTCAGCCTTCCGATCCATCAGTGGGGCCAAAACATGTACTCAAAATGTTTTTCAAAAATCTCTGTAGTAAAGGTGCAGCGTACGCAGGTACTCTTTTTTACTTTCTCTTTGTTCCTGAATACAAATAAAAAATATATCAGTGGGGACCCCAAAGTTAGAGGCTACTTGGGGCCCTTAAATGTTACACTAATGAAATACTTACACTAAATTAAAAATAAACATCATTAAAGTCTGAGTAGACTGATAAATCAATGTATCAGTTATTAATCTCAGTGTTACTGAACTCTACTAAAGTCTGAGTAGACTGATAAATCAATGTATCAGTTATTAATCTCAGTGTTTTGGATTCTACTGAAGACTGAGTAGACTGATAAATCAATGTGATCAGTTATTAATCTCAGTGTTACTGAGCTCTACTAAAGACTGAGCAGACTGATAAATCAATGTATCAGTTATTAATCTCAGTGTTACTGATCTCTACTAAAGACTGAGTAGACTGATAAATCAATGTATCAGTTATTAATCTCAGTGTTACTGAGCTCTACTAAAGACTGAGTAGACTGATAAATCAATGTATCAGTTATTAATCTCAGTGTTACTGAACTCTGTTAAAGTCTGAGTAGACTGATAAATCAATGTGATCAGTTATTAATCTCAGTATTACTGAACTCTACTAAAGTCTGAGTAGACTGATAAATCAATGTGATCAGTTATTAATCTCAGTGTTACTGAACTCTACTAAAGTCTGAGTAGACTGATAAATCAATGTGATCAGTTATTAATCTCAGTGTTACTGAACTCTGTTAAAGTCTGAGTAGACTGATAAATCAATGTGATCAGTTATTAATCTCAGTGTTACTGAACTCTGCTAAAGTCTGAGTAGACTGATAAATCAATGTATCAGTTATTAATCTCAGTGTTACTGAACTCTACTAAAGTCTTAGTAGACTGATAAATCAATGTATCAGTTATTAATCTCAGTGTTACTGATCTCTGTTAAAGTCTGAGTAGACTGATAAATCAATGTGATCAGTTATTAATCTCAGTGTTACTGAACTCTGTTAAATTCTGAGTAGACTGATAAATCAATGTATCAGTTATTAATCTCAGTGTTACTGAGCTCTGTTAAAGTCTGAGTAGACTGATAAATCAATGTGATCAGTTATTAATCTCAGTGTTACTGAACTCTACTAAAGTCTGACTAGACTGATAAATCAATGTGATCAGTTATTAATCTCAGTGTTACTGAGCTCTGTTAAAGTCTGAGTAGACTGATAAATCAATGTGATCAGTTATTAATCTCAGTGTTACTGAACTCTGTTAAAGTCTGAGTAGACTGATAAATCAATGTGATCAGTTATTAATCTCAGTGTTACTGAACTCTGTTAAAGTCTGAGTAGACTGATAAATCAATGTATCAGTTATTAATCTCAGTGTTACTGAACTCTGTTAAAGTCTGAGTAGACTGATAAATCAATGTGATCAGTTATTAATCTCAGTGTTACTGAACTCTGTTAAAGTCTGAGTAGACTGATAAATTAATGTGATCAGTTATTAATCTCAGTTTTACTGAACTCTGTTAAAGTCTGAGTAGACTGATAAATCAATGTATCAGTTATTAATCTCAGTGTTACTGAGCTCTGTTAAAGTCTGAGTAGACTGATAAATCAATGTATCAGTTATTAATCTCAGTGTTACTAAACTCTGTTAAAGTCTGAGTAGACTGATAAATCAATGTATCAGTTATTAATCTCAGTGTTACTGAGCTCTGTTAAAGTCTGAGTAGACTGATAAATCAATGTGATCAGTTATTAATCTCAGTGTTACTGAGCTCTGTTAAAGTCTGAGTAGACTGATAAATCAATGTATCATTTATTAATCTCAGTGTTACTGAACTCTGTTAAAGTCTGAGTAGACTGATAAATCAATGTATCAGTTATTAATCTCAGTGTTACTGAACTCTGTTAAAGTCTGAGTAAACTGATAAATCAATGTGATCAGTTATTAATCTCAGTGTTACTGAACTCTGTTAAAGTCTGAGTAGACTGATAAATCAATATATCAGTTATTAATCTTAGTGTTACTGAACTCTACTAAAGTCTGAGTAGACTGATAAATCAATGTGATCAGTTATTAATCTCAGTGTTACTGAACTCTACTAAAGTCTGAGTAGACTGATAAATCAGTGTGATCAGTTATTAATCTCAGTGTTACTGAGCTCTGTTAAAGTCTGAGTAGACTGATAAATCAATGTGATCAGTTATTAATCTCAGTGTTACTGAACTCTACTAAAGTCTGAGTAGACTGATAAATCAATGTATCAGTTATTAATCTCAGTGTTACTGAGCTCTGTTAAAGTCTGAGTAGACTGATAAATCAATGTATCAGTTATTAATCTCAGTGTTACTGAGCTCTGTTAAAGTCTGAGTAGACTGATAAATCAATGTATCAGTTATTAATCTCAGTGTTACTGAACTCTGTTAAAGTCTGAGTAGACTGATAAATCAATGTATCAGTTATTAATCTCAGTGTTACTGAGCTCTGTTAAAGTCTGAGTAGACTGATAAATCAATGTATCAGTTATTAATCTCAGTGTTACTGAACTCTGTTAAAGTCTGAGTAGACTGATAAATCAATGTATCAGTTATTAATCTCAGTGTTACTGAGCTCTGTTAAAGTCTGAGTAGACTGATAAATCAATGTGGTGATTAGTTATTAATCTCAAGGTTACTGAGGTCTACAGAGGTCTAGGATCGAGTTCAAGTTAAGTAAATTTTGATCTGATTATGTAATGGACTGAGAGAATTAATATCGACTATTCGTCAGTCATTCATTCTGGTGCTTCTTGGTGGAGCATGTGGAGTGATGCAGTCTAGGGTTAAGTAAATGCAGTCCTGTCTTAGCTTGAAACAGCTATGTATAGGTCGCTGTGTGAGTTCAGGCGAATCGGTGGCCTCTTGTCTGGATGAAGAAACAGCATGTGACATGTGCCTGTGATCGGAGCCCTTAGTCCTGCAGGCATACAGCCACTGAGACACTGCGAGAGCCTCCGCCAGTATGAGTCCATCACGAAGACCATACGGCTGGGCACAGACAGAGTAACTGAACCCCACGACATTTGGATTATGTTACAGTAGGACTCCAGTATGCGCATCAGCCTAAACGTGGGTTTTAGAGTTTTGCGTATTTGCATGGCGCGTCTGAATGTGTTGTTTATGTGAATTAGTCTTTATTTTAACGTGCACACCATTCCGAGATCCATTAACCCCTTCAATCTGGACGCATCACTCTGATTCGATTTCCCAATTAAATGCATTCTCATAATTTCCATAAATTAGCCGTATGAAGAAGACAGTCTTTGTTTTGGAGTGCCTCTCGTATCACCTCCGTTACGAGACGGTTTGTCAAGCAAAATCTCAAGTCTTCCCCTTCTTATCTTTTTAGTAATTCAAGGGGTTTGGCATCAGATGGCATTGGATCGATCAGCATTGTTGCCATGGCTACAAGGGCTTTGGGGGGCAAGTTAAAGCAGGGAGCGAGAGAAGGAAAGTGCAAAGATGAAATGTGCAGCACACACACACACACACAAATCTGTTGTCATGCAGCATTCCTCAACCCCTACCACCCCACCCCGTATCGTCCTCTTATCCAGGCTTAGACTATTCACTGTAATAAAAAGGAGGGTAAAAAGGAAGTTTGTCCTTGTTTGCAGAGAAATATCAAAGCCTGATCATTAGCGCAATGTCCTGAATCCGCTCTCACTTTTCAAGTCCACAAAACAGCATTATCCAAACATGGCCGTCCTGATTCTATAGCGGCGCGTGCTACTCCAGCTCAATGCGGCGGTTCAGAAGCATTGAGCGATATTTAAAAAAAGATGTTCTCACAATAAAACTATAATGAGACATTGATCAGATTTACGTGGCCGTGCTAAAATCCCATATTGAGGTTGAGATAGGCCGTACTGTATCATGATTATGGTTTCTACAGACGGGACAAGGCCATTTGCATCTCATTTCGCCCGGACCAAGTGGATCGATAAATCCTGCCGGCGCGTTACACGTTTGCTGAGGGTAAAAGTTGTCGAGGTTGAAGGTTCTCACAAGCTGAAATTTAACACAGCCTTCATGTAGTCAGTCTCGCTTAAAGCATATCGTTTTTAGGCAAAGCAGTTGCGAGTCTCATTGTTTAAAAAAGACCATGATAAAAAATTCAACCATGGTTACATTTCCTGAGACATGCCTATATGAGTCTTAGAGTGCTGCAGCGGTAACGCAGAGAGTGAGATTTAACCGTTTAAAATTAAAGTGAATCAGAAATCATAACCATGGGTCTCTGAGCCAGCTCAATGTTTTGGTGGTTGGAAGTGGAAGGTAGAGGTGAAGCTTATTGGTTAACATCACTGCGCTTTCAATGTGATGATCAGTTATTAATCTCAGTGTTACTGAACTCTGTTAAAGTCTGAGTAGACTGATAAATCAATGTATCAGTTATTAATCTCAGTGTTACTGATCTCTACTAAAGACTGAGTAGACTGATAAATCAATGTTATCAGTTATTAATCTCAGTGTTACTGAGCTCTGTTAAAGTCTGAGTAGACTGATAAATCAATGTGATCAGTTATTAATCTCAGTGTTACTGATCTCTACTAAAGACTGAGTAGACTGATAAATCAATGTATCAGTTATTAATCTCAGTGTTACTGAGCTCTGTTAAAGTCTGAGTAGACTGATAAATCAATGTGATCAGTTATTAATCTCAGTGTTACTGATCTCTACTAAAGTCTGAGTAGACTGATAAATCAATGTATCAGTTATTAATCTCAGTGTTACTGAGCTCTGTTAAAGTCTGAGTAGACTGATAAATCAATGTATCAGTTATTAATCTCAGTGTTACTGATCTCTACTAAAGACTGAGTAGACTGATAAATCAATGTTATCAGTTATTAATCTCAGTGTTACTGAGCTCTGTTAAAGTCTGAGTAGACTGATAAATCAATGTGATCAGTTATTAATCTCAGTGTTACTGAACTCTGTTAAAGTCTGAGTAGACTGATAAATCAATATGATCAGTTATTAATCTCAGTGTTACTGAACTCTGTTAAAGTCTGACTAGACTGATAAATCAATGTGATCAGTTATTAATCTCAGTGCTACTGAACTCTGTTAAAGTCTGACTAGACTGATAAATCAATGTATCAGTTATTAATCTCAGTGTTACTGAGCTCTGTTAAAGTCTGAGTAGACTGATAAATCAATGTGATCAGTTATTAATCTCAGTGTTACTGAGCTCTGTTAAAGTCTGAGTAGACTGATAAATCAATGTATCAGTTATTAATCTCAGTGTTACTGAACTCTACTAAAGTCTGAGTAGACTGATAAATCAATGTACCAGTTAATAATCTCAGTGTTACTGAACTCTGTTAAAGTCTGAGTAGACTGATACATCAATGTATCAGTTATTAATCTCAGTGTTACTGAACTCTGTTAAAGTCTGACTAGACTGATAAATCAATGTGATCAGTTATTAATATCAGTGTTACTGAGCTCTACTAAAGACTGAGTAGGCTGATAAATCAATGTATCAGTTATTAATCTCAGTGTTACTGATCTCTACTAAAGACTGAGTAGACTGATAAATCAATGTATCAGTTATTAATCTCAGTGTTACTGAACTCTGTTAAAGTCTGAGTAGACTGATAAATCAATGTATCAGTTATTAATCTCAGTGTTACTGAACTCTGTTAAAGTCTGAGTAGACTGATAAATCAATGTGATCAGTTATTAATCTCAGTGTTACTGAACTCTGTTAAAGTCTGAGTAGACTGATAAATCAATGTGATCAGTTATTAATCTCAGTGTAACTGAACTCTGTTAAAGTCTGAGTAGACTGATAAATCAATGTGATCAGTTATTAATCTCAGTGTTACTGAACTCTACTAAAGTCTGAGTAGACTGATAAATCAATGTATCAGTTATTAATCTCAGTGTTACTGAGCTCTACTAAAGTCTGAGTAGACTGATAAATCAATGTATCAGTTATTAATCTCAGTGTTACTGAGCTCTACTAAAGTCTGAGTAGACTGATAAATCAATGTATCAGTTATTAATCTCAGTGTTACTGAGCTCTACTAAAGTCTGAGTAGACTGATAAATCAATGTATCAGTTATTAATCTCAGTGTTACTGAACTCTGTTAAAGTCTGAGTAGACTGATAAATCAATGTGATCAGTTATTAATCTCAGTGTTACTGAGCTCTACTAAAGTCTGAGTAGACTGATAAATCAATGTATCAGTTATTAATCTCAGTGTTACTGAGCTCTACTAAAGTCTGAGTAGACTGATAAATCAATGTATCAGTTATTAATCTCAGTGTTACTGAACTCTACTAAAGTCTGAGTAGACTGATAAATCAATGTATCAGTTATTAATCTCAGTGTTACCGAACTCTACTAAAGTCTGAGTAGACTGATAAATCAGTGTGATTAGTTCTTAAT